>JANRGW010151995.1:0-90008 GCA_024733675.1 Psilopsiagon aymara
GGGCTGTTCAGCCTGGAGAAGAGAAGGCTGCATGGAGACCTCATAGCAGCCTTCCAGTATCTGCAGGGAGCCTATAGGGATTCTGGGGATGGACTCTTCATTAGGGACGGTAGTGACAGGACAAGGGGTAACGGGTTAAAACTTAAATGGGGGAAGTTTACATTGAATATGAGGAAGAAATTCTTTAATGTAAGGGTGGTGAGGGACTGGAATGGGTTGCCCAGGGAAGTTGTGAATGCATCCCTGGCTGTGTTCAAGGCCGGATTGGACAGAACCTTGGGTGACACGGTTTAGTGTGAGGTGTCCCTGCCCATGACAGGGGGGGTGGAGATAGATGATCTTAAGGTCCTTTCCAACCCTAACTATTCTATGATTCTATGATTTTATGATATTGCTCTGAGTTTAGAGATCCATTCTGCTTTCTTCATGCAAACAAATGTGGATTTGTTGGAGTCATAAGCCTCTGACAAACTTGGAGATGCTCAGTTTTTAGTGATTAGCTGCTGAACTCTCCATGTGCCTTGTGTGTATGACAACTGGGAGCACCTTCTTTGCCATCAGCCCCATTCAGGGCTGCAGGGCCAGGAGCAGAAGGCTGCTTGCTGTAAGCACCACCAATGAGATCACCTGTCCTGTTCTGCCAGCACCCAGAAAAAGCTACTTGAGGGACAGCTATCTCGAATGTTGAGGATTGAGAAGTGGAGAAGTAAGAGGAAAGATTAAACAGGAGTCATGGGAACAGGAAGGGAAAAGAGGCAGCACAAATGCAGTAGGAATGGTGGAGAATGGGAAGAGGAAGGTGTTGAAAAGCTGTTCATAAAGGCTCTTTTTCCTTGAACTTATGGGTCAACACAAGATTCCAAAAGTTAAAAATTCCTTTGTACTTCAGGATCCACTTCACAGATCTTAGTTAAATACTTTTCTTCTCTATGTATATTATTATTACATTGTCTCCTTGTCTTCTTGGAAATATCAGCATATTTGCATGTCTGTCATCTTTCAATAATGCCACCATGATGACACTTTGTCACTGCCATCTGTAATTACTGTTAAATGCAGTGAGTTTGGTTAGTTCTTCTATACTCTTAACATTGTATGACTTTCTCCTGCTGAATTGCAACTTAGAGCTTGTAAGAAAAAAATAAGAGGTGGAAAACAGCAAAATGAATCAATGACAATATGGGGACGGGAAGATTAAAACCAAACAAACACCCTATACAACTTTAAAAAAAAACTACCCAAGAAAATGTGAAACAACGAGGATTAGGAGTAAATTAATTTGGACTGAAATATGGCTCTCTGTCAACTTACTGAAGCAACAAATAAAACAAAGGACAAGACTTGACTTGACAGTAGATCTGGCCAGAAATTAATGCAATCAAACCGTTTAATGAGTTGCATATTAAAAGTTTCTTAAAAATCTCAAGTTTGGCAGTATCTGTCTTTCATAAATAAATAAATGGAAGAACAAGAAAAAAATCATCTCTGCAATATTTTTTCCATTTTCAGTTTTATCTTCAGTACAGCATAGGAACACCTTTCAAAAGTGCTTTTTAACCTTTGACTCCTACATGTATAATTGCCGAACACAAATTACTCATAAACATGGTATTTTGGAAGTTTAGAGCATCCTGAGAATTCATCTGGCAATTTAGAATTCTTTGTGGTTTAAAGGATGCTTGCAATTTGCCTTAACTGCAACTTCCAAATCTGCTCAAAACCAAAAGAGAAACGTACCAGAGATGAAATGCAGAAAAATACCTGTTGAGAACTACACGTGCATTGCCAGGTTGATGCAAACACAGGCCCACCATCAGTGAAGAAAGAGTTGATATCTGAACCGTTACAGCAATGTGACCCCTACAAACTGATGGTCCTGGACGATAACCACTCAGAGGTGTTAAAAGAGCTGGCTGATGTCATTGTGAGGCTGCTCCCCATAATCTTTGAGAAGTTGTGGAGAGTGGGGGATATCCCAGGAGACTGGAAGAAGGCAAGTGTCCCATCTACAAGGGCTGAAAGGAGGATCCATGAAATTACAGGCACATCAGTCTGGGAAGATTATGAAGCTAATCCTCCTGGGGGCTATCTCAAAGCAAATAAAGTGCATGATCGGGAAAAGTCATCATGGGTTCACAAGGAGCAAATCATGCTCAAGAAATCTGATCATCTTCCATGACAAAGTAACCTACTCAGTTGATGCGGGGCAAGCAGTGAACATTGTCTACTTGGATTTCTCCAAGGCTTTCAATATGATTTCCTGCAGCCTTCTCTTAGACAAACTGATGCATTATGACCTTGACTAGTGGTCTGTGCAGTGGGTGAGGTGGTGACCTGTCACTAGTGGGGTCCTCCAGGGATCAATATTGGACCCAGTGCTGTTTAGCATCTTCATAAATGATCTGGAAGATGGGATAAAGCGTTCTCTGGTGAAGTTTGGTGATGAGAGCAAACCATGTGGAGAAGCAGACACTTTGGAAGGGAGAGTCACCTTACAGGATAACTTGGAAGGAAGAGTAGGCCAACAAGAAACATAAGAAGTTCAACAAAGACAAGTGTTACACAACAAAGACAATTGTTGTACAATGAAGACAAGTCTTGCACCTGCAAAAAAAAAATCCAGGAGTGCAGCACAGGTTGAGACCTACCTGTCTGGGAAGCAGCTCTGTGGAAAGCTCACTGGGGATCCTGGAGGACAACAAGCTCTATATGAATGAACAGTGTGCTGCTGGGCAAAGCAAGCCAAGAGGATGCTGGGTTACATTAACCAGGGCATCGCCAGAAGATATACAGAAGTCATTATGCACTCTACTAGGCGCTTGTCAGACCACACCTGGAACACTGTGTTCAGTTTTGCTCCCCACTATACAAAGAAGATGTGGCCAGACTGGAGAGGGTCCAGAAAGGGCTACAAAGATGATCAAAGGACAGGGATGCCTGCCATATGACAAGGCTGAGAGAACTTTCTTGTTCAGTCTCGAGAAAAGGTGGCTCAGGAAAACATGGAAAACACAAGGATTGATGGGTACAAGTATAACTTTACAGTGTATTTTCAGTTGTTTAATAAAGCTTCTAGATTTTTCTCTTGGCATTTATTTGTAAATATCAGATTTATTTATTTTTTTTTTATTTCTGTTTTATTTCATATAGGCTTCCTATCTTGCTGAAAAGCTGACACCTGCTAGGAACTGATTGCCTCCATCTAAATTTTGGGCACTTTTATTTCTCTATGAACTGAAAGGAGTAGCTGGCATTTAGTATCTCAGACAAATTAGTTTAATATAAGTCCTGCTGTCTTATCTATAGGCCTCATACAATGCTCTGTCAACACAAAGGTTATTTCAGG
Organism: Psilopsiagon aymara; assembly: GCA_024733675.1. Classification (NCBI taxonomy): domain Eukaryota; kingdom Metazoa; phylum Chordata; class Aves; order Psittaciformes; family Psittacidae; genus Psilopsiagon; species Psilopsiagon aymara. The sequence goes on from JANRGW010151995.1 coordinate 3,347, forward strand.
TCCACGAGTGCAGAACTGATTTTGCTCAAATAAGAGAATTTGAGAGCCTACATACAAAACATAAAAATCAGAATAATCTGAGGCTTTTTCATGCCCTTCATAACCATAGAGCTAATTTCTTAGAGACTCATTCTCTGAACTACTGCCAAGTAATTTTATTTTTTTAAATGCTGAAGCTGAGAAACGCTGATGCTGAGAGAGGATGGGACTTCAGGCAAACAAAGACTGAAAGCTCTACAATAATTCAGGAGCAAAGTTGCAGCCACTAGAACATGCTTGCAGACGCAAAGCAGCTGGATTATAGAGCTACTGCCCCATTGCCACTCTGCCTATGAACACCCACCCCAGGTAAACCTGGGGTGACATGCTGTTCTATGGACAAAGGTCCAAGCTGCAGCCTTGACCACCAGTAGGTTTGACAAGAGGCAGCACTTGCAAAAACTTCCCTTCAGGAACTGAGTTTGATGACACAGGAATTTTAGACAGTATCTATTTCTAGCAAAGCATATTTCATGAGAAGAAGGATCTGCGCATTAAAAATCTACATCTTCATTCTTCTTCTCTCACATCTGTAATCTCCTGAATGCTTTGAGACTTTGGGAGACAGAGGTTTTCTGAGGATCTGTGTGAGTACTGGAACCTGCCTGCTTCTAGCAAACAGCTGCAGAGGGCAGCTTCTGCCTTGAGTCTGGTTATCTTTTAATCTTTTCCTAATTTGCCTGTTCCCAGTTTTAGAAATGCATCTGTGCAGCTCAGAGCTGTGACCAACCTGCAGTTTTTGGAGGAAACAACACTAGTGCTCCTTCACCTCAGGACATACATGCAAGGAGATGGCTAAACTGAGTGCACTGCTATTATCTTCCTGCAGGCTTCCTGATAGCTTTACCATGAACTAAGCCTTCCTATGCATAAAGTGGATAGCCCATAACTGTCATATACAAATATTTCTCATAACCACCTCACAGTTTCTGCATAAATTCTTTCAGAAGGGAAAATGCACTAGATTATGTCCATTACTTGCATCACGTCTAGACATTTGCACGAACAGTGGCATGCCCCAGCTGTGCAACTACAAGTCATATTCCATGAGCTTGTTTAAAAATCTTGGAGTCCCGTTGTCCTCAGTGAGAGTACAGGCACACTACAGAAAAATTCCCTTTCTCCATATTTTTATCTCTATTTAGCACTGGCATGTAAATGGGGAAAATACTTCTAATTTGTTCATCTCTTGTATATTATAGCTCTACCAGCATATGGCTTTGTACTATTTTTGGCTGGGATAGAGTTAATTTTCTTCGTAGTAGCTGGTATGGTGGTATGTTTTCTGTTTGTGTTGAAAACAGTGTTGATCATACAAGGATATTTTAGTTACTGCTGAACAGTGCTCAACACAGAGTAAAGGTCTTTTCTGCTCCTCACCACACACCACCAGTGAGTAGGCTGCAGATGCACAAGAAGTTGAGAGGGGACACAGCCAGGACAGCTGACCCGAACTGAGCCAAAGGATATCCCAGACCATATGGCATTATACTCAGCAATAAAAGCTGGGGGAAAGATGAAGAAAGGAGGGAACATTCAGAGATGCAGTGTCTTCCCAAATAACAGTTACATGTGATAAGAGCCCTAGTTTCCTGGAGATGGCTTAAAACCTGCCTGTCAATGGGAAGTGGTGAACAGATTCCTTGGTTTGCTTTGCTTGCAAGTGTGGCTTTTGCTTTACCTATTAAGCTGTCTTTCCCTCAACCCATGAGTTTTTTTTCAGTTTAACACTTCTGATTTTTTCCTCCATCCTGCTGGGAGTGAGTGAGGGAGCAGCTGTGTGGAGCTGAGCTCCATACTAGGGTTAAACCACAACAATTTTTCATACTAAAGGAATTTAAAAACTACATTACTGTGTTTGAAATGGGCTGATTTAAATAAAAGTGAGCAGGAGATTGAAGCAAGAACAGAGATTTAGATCTGAAAAGGAACTTCTGCTTGTAATTTCCACTCATGTCAACACATGCACATTTCCCCTTCTTTACTAAGGAGCAGTGTTGCTAAATCCAAGTATATTCTGAGAAATTCCCACTGATCACAGTATTAGAAATGATGCCATCCAGAAAAATTGTCTCAAATCAAAGATGAGAATGTAAGGCTCTGTTCAAGAATCAAACTGGAAAACTACACTATAATAACCAATTTACATTTCATTCTAACCTATTTCATTTACCTATCTACTGGCTCCATGCTTTACATGCCTTCCAATTCACTTTGATATTGCTGATAGGCCACTTAATTTCACACTGGCCTCTCCTGCTAGCACGGGCTCTTTTTTGAAGTATAGCACTCTTAATCCTATGCTTCAAGACCCTCCTAATAACCCTCTGTTGCTATTTTTTCCTATGGAAACTCCTTGACAAAATAGAAATATTATTAGGAATTTTTGCAGACAGGCCTGAAAAATATTAAAAATCTAGAAACCTTTGTTGGTGCCTTTGTTCATAGGGTAGGAATCAAAATTTACTGAAATTTATGACTTTTTCCATCAGCTACTTATTTTGCTTCAGACTTCAGAAGCATATATGTACAAATATGCACATATTTAAATCCCAGACTATGTGATACCAGTTGGAGCAGGTTTTTTATGAAGTACTGATTTACCAGCCCTTGTGGATCATCTCCAGGGTCCACTGATATCGGTGGAATGATACCATGTGTACAAGGTGCAACAGCAGCTCTAAGAAAGCTTTGCCTCAGAAAACTCAACATATATACATATATATTTAATTAATTCAACAGTTGGCATAATTTGCACAAGCCAGTCTATCATTCCATTTTCCAGAGTATTACAGCTGCTTGGATAATAGCATATTAACAGCTGCCTACAAATGGCATATAAAATATGCCATATGTAGACTGCTGTAGAATATAAAAATCCCAACACATTAAGGACAGCTACACATGTAATTACTGCATATGTTTATAGAAGTTGATAGAAAAATATTTGTATTGAGGAAGAAAAATCACCTATTAGGAGAGAAGCAAAACCAAAGACTTTTAGCTCCTACTACCCTAGGATTTTTTACTGACGCAATTAATGGCCATAGTCCTGCTTTCTCCCCGCACATGCTGAACGCATATAATGCAAAAGACTGTACATAAGTCTGGTCTCACTGTATAGCTGTTATAGCATTGCTTCTCTGCAGAAGGTGGCATCTGAGATTTCCACCCATAGCTGTAGAGCAAAATGATCTTAGAGACAGGTGATGAGGCCACAGCCTATTAAAATAGATAGATACACTAAAAGTGAAGGGATATTTCATCCTTAGGTAAGCAAATGAGTAGCTTGTAATTTAGGTGGGTTGATCTCCAGATTAGGAAACCTAGGATAAAATACCTGCATGGGAATTGCATGTCAAAGCTGCCATGGGGCTCTGGAGCTCTGAGGCCCATTCATTTCAGAAGGCTAGTGCCCTTATAGATCCCCTGGGAAGCATACTCGGCTCTCAGCTGTCATAATCAAAGAATTGGAGTGTCTCACAAACCTTCAGGTGTTTTTGCCAACCCAGTATGGCCATCTTGCTTGCCCTATGAACACTTCAATTTGCATAAAGTACCTATTTGTAGGCAGAGGAACCCTACTCCTTATTGACACTCAGTGGCATTTAGGGTACAACTCTGATTTAAGATGTGTCTAATTCACTGAGTCAAGTGAACAATTCTCTGGGATCTGCTGACTTCATTGACTGGAAGAGGTGTAAATACATCTTGTTCAACGACAAGCAGATTCTTAAAGTCGATGAAATGTTCTGAACTTCAGTGCTAGGGGCAGACTTTGGTTCAGTTGTCTGTACACAAGTATAAAATGCCTTTTGAGAAGACATATCACCATATGTCATATCATATGATAAATATGACACTGGACCTACCTTTCTGAGCAACAGCTGGAGGCCACGTAAATTATCCTAAGGCATCTAAAATGGCTCAAAGCAGTTTTCTTTCTGTGTGCAAATGAACTAAGCCCTTTTAACAGCATCTTAATAATTCCATAATAATTAATCATACTTTTAAGATAATGTGGCTCGTTATTAATATTGCCATATCTAATGGAAGCTTCAGAAAATTGTTAAACATCTTACCACTTAGAATAACAGTGCTTTGTTACATGCAATCAGTTAAGAAAGATCAGCTCTACTTCAGTCGGTCTTTTAAGCAACCTTTCATCTTATGATGCTCTCCTCTAACAATGGACCTTTTTGCCCCAAACTTGGTTTTATAAGTTAAATCTTTTACACGTTTAAGTTTCTACTTATGATAATTGTACTCAAGAAAGCAGATGGCTGCTGTGTGGCTAAATATCATATTTAGGTTTCTCTCCTAATTTTCTTCTTGAAAATGTAAATATTATGTAAATATTCCTTAAAAGCAATCTCTCAGTAATTATATTGTATCTTTAAACTAAAGATAAAATAATTTCAAAACTTTAATGACAGATCTCTGTGAGTTAAATAAATGTTACATCATGAAGAAAGCTAAACTGAAATATAAACTAAAATACTAATATTTTACTGAAAGTCACAAATTTAAATTCACATGTGGACATCTGTACAAACGGTCCAGGGTTTCACATCTGTCTGTAAAACCTATGGGAGATGCAGGCTGTGTAATACACTGGACCACTAAGGACATGGACCAGAATCCCTTCATGGTAGGCACCATACAATCACTGAGTAGAAAACCAGCTCTGAACCTAAATAATAAAATAAAACATAATTTTGTGCCCTATGTGCACAAAATCCAGAGAGATTGCAGTAAGGGTAAGGCTTTTGAGTAAAATAATAAAGGATTATCAAAGAAAGAATCAAAGGAATAGTTACAGCCAAGAGAAGGAATAAGAAGTACACTTCTTACCTCTACATCTAGAACTAAGTACAAAACAAGATCAGGTTGGTTTAGTTAACTAAAGGGTACAGAAGTTCAACTTAGGTCTGCCTGGAGAAGGGTGACAAATTAGGCACATCAGTTTGACATATATGAAGTAACAGGTTTTTTATATTAGTGATTATATAATAAGAGATTTGCTCTGGCACTGTAGTCATGCTCAGGCTGAGATTCAGCCTCAAAGCTCCAAGAACACCCTTACTTCCTTCTAACCTAATATCTAAAATAGCAGCAAGATTTATCCCTAATAGAATGGCTTTGTTCTCTTCCTTAATTTCTTCAAAGCCATGAAAAATGTCATCACTGAAGTTCTCTTATTTTTGCTAAATTTATAGAAAATTGAGCATTATATTTCTTTTGTCAAATACGTATATTCCGTTGTGTGCAATTAACTGCTCTTTTCTACATGTATTTTTTTGCACAAACATTTTAGTTACCAACTTATTAAAAGTCCTCTGTTTTTATGGAACCAGTTCCTTAAATTCTTCAGTTCCACGCTCTGTGAGAATTAACAATATGTTTGACATGTCTGAAAATCAGGGCTATTCAGATGCGTCTGTCCTAAGATAATTCATCCAAAGTCAATCAGTAAAGCAGTAGAAATTTACAGTTATTGCCATTCACACTTTTTTCCCCAAAATTTCCTGTGCTTTATAGATTCAGATTCAGGTCTCTATCTGCTAGGACTTGCATCCCAAAAATCACGTCTTCATTTCCAGTTATTTACAAATATATGTGGAAAGATTATTTTTCAAAGTAATAATGAAATTCAAAAGGAACAGCGAAATGCCATGACAGAAATCTGTATTTCAAATCTTGCTGACCTACTTTAACTAATATGCATAAGTGAAAAATGTAAGCCATAGGTACTCACCTACGATGAGTAAGAAAACTACCACTGACATGTCCTGAGCCATCACATCCTGGGGTTGGACATGACATTCCTTCCGTCTTCACTGACTTCCAAGAGAACTGTGAGCCATTTAGGTACCCATCCTTTTGCCTTTTGGCAGCTAGAGGACACCCCGACGCACTGCGATGGGACGCATATTTTCCAGTTATATGACCCTGACCATCACAACCAGGAACTGGACATCTGGATAGCAGATAGATGAGATAAACTTTATTGTCTTGCCATCATATACCTGGTAGCCTCTACAACAAAGTCAAAATAAACCTGACATGAAAAGAAAAGAACAATCATGCACCGTGGTCTTAAAAATAGCCAAGAGACCCTGTAGTGGCTAAAATTATAAGCAGAACTGTATGAATATGACAAAAATATATTCTTTGAAACACTAGGAGGAGGCTAACCGGTAGACAAAGTCACAGCTTTGTTGATTTTGTGCAATTGCAACAAAAGGACTAAGATATATATTTGAATTGCAGGCATTCATTACAGTAAATATCACACTGGAATTGAAATGTTGGCTGCTGAGCTCCACTCAGCAGGGAAATTGCCCATAAAACCTCTATAAGCATAAAATCCTACTTAGTATAAACCTTAGTGCATTTTATTTATGTGCATGGAATCTAAAGAAGACTTGTCTGAAGTCATGAAAATGTTTTAACAGTTAGGTATGAAGTGATCATAACACCTCATCAGAAATGCTGAGCACCTTTAACCATTCTCTGAATAGGAGGGATTATAACAAACTATGTGCTACAGCCTAGATAGATCAGTGAAAGCAGTTCTGGGCTCATCTGATGGTTTTTCTTACTCGGGAATTCCCTCATATATTTCCCCTGTATACTTCTAAAAACAAATGACCAGGATTAGGTTAGAAGCTAGAATCTTCAATGTGAAATGCTTAAATGAAATAATGCGTTTTTCAGTATGCCATTACGGAACACAAATCAAAACTGGGCTGGTTACTTTGCTGTTTGTCCTACACTAAAAATTGCTGTAACTCTCCACTAAGGATCCAGTCTTGAATGGTCAGTCACTAAATCCACTGAGTTCAGTGGCTGCTGATACCAGAGGACCTTGCAAGAAGGAACCAAAAGACTTATAGATAGGCATTTGTTCCACATGTAAACTGCATAGACAGTCAGATTTGTTGCAGCAATCTTGTATGAACACTCAGTAACTACTTTATTTAGCATGTATGGTTTGTCTATAGTATGCAACTATGTATAAAGGGATTCATTTTAGGGGAAAAATATCTAGATTTCTTTTAACTTCATGTGAAAAACATATTTTAAACTTTCTAAATTATGAAAGATTGTGCCCTTGGCTGAATATTGTATCTTTTGCTGACTAAATCATCACAGATCCTTGATTTGCAGTTCACTCACAGAAATCAGTGGGCCATCTGCTCTTGGATAGCTATCAAGCAGTAACATTTATGCTTTTATAAAAAGCTAAGGATATATATGACATTACAAAACAAATGAAGGCCCTTTGACAATATTTGTTCTTACCTAATTGGCTCTTGGTCTTCTTTGTCTTCCTTGCTTTGTGCTATCCTGATTCCACTTTTCTTTGCTCGCGGACAACCTGAAAGACTGAGTGAAAGAAAACAGATTAAAAGGCCATTTCTCATTTTTGCGTACAGTTTACAAGGGATATGTTTTCTATCTGAAAAACAGGCAGAATAGGTAATCCTGCCCAGTTTCCAAAATCAGAGCTCAAGTGGTTTAAATGAGAGCTGCAGAATGCAACCACAAGGGGGAATCCGCGTATCTCTGTGAAGCCAGGCAGGACTGCAGGCACTGTGCAGACCACACGCACAGGCATCCCTGAGGAGCCAGGGAAAGCAGTTCTGCCTAATAATCCTTCCAGCTGACTCAGCAGCAGCAGCGACAGCTTTAGAAGGAATAGAAGCCAGTGTTTCAGGGCTGACAAGACAGTATGTCCTCTGTATCTCTGAGAGGGACAGAAGAATAGGCTCAGAAAACAGGAGCTCTTGAATCTGGTAGGACTAAAGGTATCTCCAGGGAGTTCATCAGAAACACTATCAAACCCTCCCAAACATCTTGTAAGAATCCTATGGGATGGTTGAATAAAATCATAGCAGTGCTTAGAGCTGTACAGTGCCTGACTGTGAAAAGAGTTAAAGTGCTCACAACTCACCTAGACAAAAAGATTTGATAAAGACAAATTTGTATGCTAGCCTAAGCAATGTTACATTTAAATAGACACTGAGAATGTTTGGTTTAATTACACAAGACAGAAAATATATATCTATTCCAAGATTTTATAAGCTCAGCTTTCCCTTTGTGTATGAAGAATTTGTTCTAGAAACTATTTAGTAAACTTGACGATGACTTTAATGGATACTTAAAATTTTAAGTAGTTGCTATCCAAGGACACAAATACGTTTATCAAAAAAATCATGCTTTGCCCTCTACTTAAATGTGACTTCCATCTTAACACCAACACTAAAAAAGAAATTCATCAATAGAACACCACCTTCAAAAGTATTCAGATGAGAGACAAAGTAGTGTCAGCAAAGAAAAATAGAGAAAGAAACAAAATAGAAGGTTAAGATTTTGTTTCAACATAACAAAGGGTACTTCAGTGTGTATAGTAGGTTCTGTCTTCAGGAAGAAGAGACAGAAATGGTAGTAGCAAAATTTTCAGTTATTTTGTCTTGTAAAGACCAGTGAGGACTGAGAGGAAAAAGTAGCGAATAGGGTGATGCTATCACAGACAGAACTCTGTGCTGGTAAATGAAAAACAGAAATGGAGTTTACATGCTGCCAAGTCATAAACAAGTCAAAGTAAGGGAGGAATGTCAGCACAAGATATTGGACACAGTGTATTACCTAACAAATTCTAGTGAGGTGGCATGGCTACATCTACAGTGGTAAATGGAAGGGACCCAAGAATCCTGTTCTGACACAGGACCAGAAAGCTCCTGGGTCAGAATAGTACGTCTGCACAGCTAAACTCTGCTTCTGGTAAAGAAGAATAGCTACAGCCATATTGCTTATAGAGAGTGATCTGGACCCATGCTGAGCTCCAAATCATATTCAAGAGTTGCCTGGGAAAGTTTCAGTGGCCCAGGATTAGTACCATGCTGGGGACACACTAACAATTTAATAGCGTAGGCATCTGTACGCTAATGCTTGGACCTGTGCATTCATCCTATATTTCATTTAGATGCAGCTGATAATTCTCCTTTTTAAAGCAAACTGCTGTTTATTAGAAGTTGCATAGTGAGCACCAAAGTACCATAGTTCCTTATGTACAAAATAAACCTCAGAAAGCCTGTGCCACTTAAATAAAGTTTTATTTGAAGATAGTAATATAATCTGTAAGAAGACAGAGGTAGGATAAAGAGAGTCTGAGGGATTTAGGATAAAGAGAGTCTGAGTGATTTAGAATAAAAGGAAGTGGGCTCTGGGTCAAGGAGACAGTTCAGGAACAGGTTGGTTCACTGTTTCCCATACAACCTGGAGTGCAGAAAGTGAAGGGGAGAGAACAGGAATTACAGATATCCCTGGCTTATCTGTGAGCCTATGCATACCCCCATGTGTGAATAACCAGGTTTTGCCTCTGAAAGCTAAACAGTTAATAGAAATGCTTCAGAAAGCAATACTTTTTTTAGCATGTGTACAGATGGGTATGGTTGTAGATGATGACATTTTCATAAAAAAAATCTGAATGAAGAATTTCTGCCCTGATTTAATGTTTTCTACATGTTAAGTCAATTTAATTATCACCTACTCATTGGTATTTTGGTGCACCACCTTTTTTGCAGTAGGTCTTTCTATTCTGGCACTATAATTTATTAGAAAATTTTAAGACCATTCAGGTCCTCAAAACAGACATTTTCAAATAGACAGTTTCTGAGATTATGATTAACTTGGTTTTCCTCTGACAGTAGATTCACCAAGCAAACATATGTCAAGGACGAGCCTTTGCTTTAATTTTTTTTATTCTGTAATAACCAAAAGCTATTCCAAAGTAAAGATATGTCTTTGGTTTTGTATCAGTTTAATTTCTTATATATAAAGATAAAATACAACAAGGGAAATTCAGCGCCAGCATTTGCTGAGGTAACTTTCTGCACACATTGAATGCGTGTGTGGAACTGCAGAGTTAGGGCAGAGTTAAATGTGCCTTCATGCGTGCTTGCTGTTGAGCAGCCATTTTAAATACAGATGATACCCAGGCATCTTGGCAGCCATTTAGGAGAGAAGTTTGTCATTCTCTTCCTTCTGAAACCGAAAGGGTTGTAAGTGATGGTACAGAATACAAGAAAAAATGCTAACTCAGATGCTAATTGTCAATGTGGGAATTAGGAAGCTGTCAATGTGGGAATTAGGAAGCTTAACTGTGAACATGCTGTGAGGTCTTCCACACATAACAGCTCCAGATTTAGGCTACTGATTTGCATGCAGTTTGCCAGCCTTAGAAATGGCCTTGACAGATATCATGACACTGCAGGGCTGGCTTTGTGCAAATATGACAGGTCCCCTGGGAACATTGGTGGTTCATGCAAAGAAGACATCACTCCTTCAATGTCAGTGCCCCTGTGAACGCAGGCTGCCAAAGTGGCCTTTTGGAACAGAAACAAAGGAATTATGTGGTCAGTACAGACATGGTGGCATTTCAAAAGTTTGAATGCAGTGTCTCTATAGACTGGGCAAATTCCACATCACTTAGTTTTGCAGAATTACTTTTTATATCTTTATGTGTACTGAGTATGCTGCAAAATCAAATGAAAACTTGGTCCACCACTCATCATGCAAAAATACAAAAGGGTAAGATTTTATAGATGAAAGCAGGCAAGCTCATGGTCTGGTCCTGCAGTGGTTAGGAGACAGCATCTAGGGAAAGAGTTTAAAAAACGACCTGACATGCAGTGATTCTCCCCTGTGAAGCTTGCCAGCTCTTGGGTTTCCTATTTTTGACACTCTGCCTTCTGCGTCTTCACTGTCCTGCCTGTTTCTGGTTGAATACATGAACAGATACATAAACAGGTTCCTGAAATATCCAAGTAAGGGCATAGAATCACCAAGTATATTGCTGATAGAGTTGAGAGCTGATAAACCCAAATAGTTAGATGTAGTTCTAAATTTGACCTTAAATCCCTTTGGAAGTGTGATATAATCTTCTACATCATGTAAGTGCTTTTAAAATGTTTACATTTTCTCCTTTATACTGCTATTTCATACTTTTTATGTTTAACTGTGCATTACAGAAATTGTTACTGTGATCTTTCATTTTTACTGCATGTAAAAGTATGGCACATTCCCAATCTCTATGTTATTTATGTTTTGACTTTAAAATATTTGTTGATTTTACTGGGAATACATTTAAACTGGGAATTTGTGAATTTATTAATTATAGCCAATTGTAAAAGTACAGGGACTTGGCGAACCAAGCAAATATCCAGACTCAACAGTGTAAGTACACATGGGAGTAAAGACCCATTACTAACAACAGAGAGGTGAGTTACATTATTATTTGTTTATTTAAGCAGTGGATAGCTATCTACAAAATATGGTGAAACTCTTCTCTACTGATTTATAGTTCTTATACAGCCAAAAGTGAATTGCTAATTACAGCATTTGCAACATTACCTCTATAATACTAAGGCCATAATTGATTTGGGGATATGAAAAATACCCTAACTAGTGACTGTGAAGCTTTCTTTGGCCTTTGATAAGAATCACAGGTATAGTTTAGGCAGTTAAAGTAAGAGCTTTCATCCACAAATTTCTTTCCATTCTTCTGGCTTGATATAGTAAGGTACAGTGTGTTGTGATTTAAAAACAAGCCAAGCTTTATTATGAAATGTACCAACAAGACTGTATTAGATGAGAAAGTTACTTTTCCCCCCTGATTAAAGCCAGTAAGGCTTCAGCTGGGAGACGAGGTAAAGAATTGGGTCCAGTTTTGCATTTCAAGAAATACAGAGGAAGTCTGGAAGAGACTGACAGGAATAACCAGGAATTCAATTTGTGGGGGAAAAAAATCCCAGCAGAAACTTGTCAATGTTGAATTGCTTCCCTGGGCTACCAGAGATGGTAGAAAAACTGGATTAATTTTCTACAAAGATTTTTCTAAATATTAGCAAAAATCTTCCTACCCAATGGAGTAGTGAGCCATGCTAAGCTGAGAAATGATATTCATTGGTTAGACCAACCCATGCCTATGTACAACACTCAATCCTACCTAAGAATTGAAAGAGGGAAGAGGTCTGTTGAGGTCCTTTCCAGTCCTTCAGTTTTTTTGATTTAAAGAACAAAATCTTATCTTTACATACCTTCGATGTGAAGCATAATTTCCAGTAATATGCCCAGAGCCATCACACCCAGGGGTGGGACACCTAGAATAATATTGGAAGAGATACGGAGCAGTGTTACTGACAGGAAATACATAACTACCCATTAAAAAAGCATTAATTGGCTCAGTCATTGTTTCCACAGGTGCCAGACCTGGTGATCTCTAGACATTGCTAAACTTCATCTTAATTCCACACTGGGGGCAAATAAGTTCTTCCATTCACAAAATGTTTTAAATTGCTACTCCTCACCTGCCCACTCAAACACTTTCTGGATATCTCTAGTATCTGGAGCTTAGTGGAGATTTCCAGCAGCAGTCTAACATCCCTGTACCACCAGGAATAAGTAGTGTTGATAGCAAATGGAATATCCCCATGGTGTATGCTTAGACAATGACTAAAATTACAATGAGCCGTTTTGTTTCCCATCAGAGCTATTGGCCTAATCTAGCTCCAAAGTGTCATGAGGTCGCACCACGGAGAGACCTCTCCACCGCTCCATAAAGTGAAAAAAAATGTCTAAGGAAATGTGTAGACAGGGAAGTAATGCTGGCCTCTTGTGGAGAAATGGAATCCCACCCCAATGCTCCTAAACACCAAGCTACAGCACTAGATAGAGAAGTCATTGACACAGCCATCAGTGGAATTTCTAATAGTAGAACGACACTGAGGCCCTCGAAGAAAATGGATGTTTTTTCCTACATTGCAAAGATTACTGTGATCACTACAAAATAAGCTACATTTTAATGCTAAGTAAAATCATTAGATGGGACTTGAACTGCTACACTAAGTCACAGAAAAGAAAAAGGAAGAATTAATTTATATTGATTTTACTGAACAGAAGCATGCTACATGTATTCAGAAAGTCAGTTTTCTTGAGATCAAGATTTGAATTTTAGCCATGCTTTAAAGCTTCATTTCAAGAAAGCATTCAAATTCAAAAAAGCGTGCACACAAATGCAGATGTTGCATTCTGAAACATCGGATTTCCATAACATTGAATTCTTCACTATTTGAATTCAAAATTCATGCAGAATTTGGCTTTCCTCTTTTAGTGATATAGGTGCTTTCCTCAGAGTTGGTCCATACTGGTAAATTTTTGTTTCACAAAGGTTTCTGTAGATACTTGGAAGTTTCTTAAAATCAGGAGTTAAGCAACCCAGAATTAAGTGCAATGGGGCTGTTGTGCTCCATTAAGCTGAATTTTAGCTCTTTAAAACCAGTAAGCATTACCTAATTCTGAGTAGCTCAGCAGATCCAAGCTTCAAATATGACTAATGCAACCTTGGAAGAGATAAATTAAACTGAAATTTTTAAATGGAGTTCTCATGGCCTTCATGTGAACTATTTCAGTTATTCTGTAGAAAACACTGAAATATGGTAGCAATTCCAGGATCCAAGCTGGTAAAACCACTGCAGTTCACTTCTATAGAATGTCGGTTCTGGAAGTTTCTCTTCTATATAACCAGCAGCATGTGGACTTTGGACAGGAAGTCTAAACAACATCCTTAAAGACAATTCTCTTTTTCCCTTGCTTTATGTCTTTGTACAGGACCAAGTACAAGACCATGATCTTGACTAAAAGGCACAATTATTACTGTGACTCTATATCTTAATGACTAATATAGAGGCTAACATCATACATCAGTATTTCTGCTTGTAGAAAGATAAACCCCCTAATTTTTGCATTGGTCCTTCTGACAAAAATTAGGTAAAAATATGGCCCTGGGTGAAGAAGTCATAGCTCAGCTTGCATGGCCTTTACCACTCATTCTTTACTGTGGTTGCAAATGGCTAGAACAAGCTTTGGCTATTTCTTTAAATTAAAAAAGAAATGGTTAGGGAATCTTATAAAAAGGGTCTTATATTTAAATAATTCATACCAAAGTATTTAGATGTTCTCACACTTTTTACTTTAGTTTTCATTTTTTGGCAATGTTTTGAGTTCTGCAGAGAGAGGAATTGATTAAACTTTGGTTTTAAATGTCCATGTCATTTAAATGAATAACGAAGAACAAGGAGCCATGAGACTGTGATTCTGCAGCCTGTTTGCGGTACTACAAGAATCCCTTCTTTATGAACCCATGCTATTTGAAGCCACCATTTTCCTCTACAGATTTTTCAGTCCTTTCAAGAATAAGCTATTGCTAAAAATGAACAATGATTTTTCTCATCTTTTTCAAGAATTTTGCTACAGGCAGGCATGACTGATAACATCTTAACAGACAGGATTTATAAGATACACCAGTACATCCAATCAGTAACTCTTAAAATTAGATCATTACACCTCAACTGTTTGGACAGTCTTACAGAATTTAGAAATCTATCTTATTTCTGTGTCATTCAAAAAAAAAAAAAAAAGCAAATCTGAAGCATTGAAGCTAAAGAAGAAATCATCCTGTTGTAAATTGAACTCAGAATCTTGACAAAGGCCTCTGTACAGTTCACATAGGTTTAAAATCATATTTTTGATTAAACCAGAAGAAATTTTTTTATGTAGGCAAGGATTTTAGAATGACCTTTCAGATTTTGATTTTGGTTCTATAATACTTGTTTTCAAATCTCATAATCTTATATTGACATAAATGTAGCAGATGAAATAAGACTTTAGTGAAGTTAGCAAGAACATTTCTATTTACTATTTCCATTCTATGAGAAGTGCTTATAGCCGCTGTGAAATAATAGGATGCAGACATACAGCAGTCTGTTTCAACTATAAAGTTATTACAGTATTTATTTGCTGTCCTAAGCAGATTAGACAAGGAGACAACTACTAGTCTTTGTACTATTCAAATTGTGAGTTTGTATTTTCAGAATGTCTGAATCATACATAGAACTTGCATATACCCTACTTCTTTACTATCAACTACTATTGTACATATCTGACTTAATCATATGTAACTGTAACAATACCAGAAAAATGTATGTACAGGTGCTAATAAGAGGCAAATGATAAGAAACCCTTGAAAATGAATATCAGAGTAAGTGGAGAAAAAGACACAGTTTTCTCACTTTCTTCAAGTGAATGTAATATGACAGGATCAGAAGCTTATTTGTAGACTCTACATGATAGCTTATTGCAGCAAAAGAAATATTTTAGTACTGTAAAAAATAAGGTGACAAAAGGATCTCACCCTGCAAAGACTGAAGCTCAGAAATATAACACTAGTGCTTTACCACAAATTCAAGCCATCCAATAAACGAGTGAGCTGGTCAGTGAATGGGAATGCAGTTACCACTGCCTTGATGTCCCATTCATTACACAGGCCATCCCAGAGAAGCTTATTTTGGAAACATAAGCAGAAGCAGAAAGCTGGGCAGGCAGCAGAACAGCAACAGCTGTGGCAGCTGGATTCAGTGTTGGGCTTTGATTCAATAACAGGAATGAAAAAAAAGGTGAGAGTCAAACTGAGACAAATACATTTAAATCCCGCTATTCATTTGTCAGCAGGGAAAGGAGCAGCAATTAAAAAGGACTTTTGGCAGCTGAAAGAACTTAGGGAGGTTTCTGGGATTGGGGAGGAAATGGATGCAATGTCCAAATGAGCTCCTAGAGGGGCTTTCCAAATGCCAGTGGTTAAAAATCCTGCTGCAAGTTCAACTCAGAAATAAAAAAACAAACCACCAAAAAATCAAAACCCAAACCAAAACAGTTCACATAGCATTAGCACACTACAAGTAAGATTCACTTTTAAACTGATATTCCGAGGCTTTTATCTAGGTCTGCAGGATCTAGGTAAGCTTACATGTAGTTTATGTATTTAGATTTACAGCTCAACTAGTACAAGACCAAACAGGCTGCTACACAAAGATGCAATGTCAGAACTGAGGTAGTTTTGTCCTCATTATTGTGTATAGCTTTGGTTGACTTACTTTTACAATCTATTTTAAGACATAAATTCTCTCTAAAACATACTGATAAAGCAAAGTTATAGTAATCTGTAATATAATGAAAACACTATGATTTTTTTCTTTTCCTTTTAGATATTTTACTACACACAGGAATGGCTTTTTGGAACCAGAAGGAAGCCAAAAGAAAAACTGAATTGAACGGGGGACTAAACCAGTAAGTTGTGCAAAAATTCAGAATGGTTCTTCAGAATTTTCCACACTGCAAAAGAACTGAGATTAAAGAGAAAACTCTTTCCCTTAGTTTTATTTTGACCATGCTGTCAATCTCTATAGTAGAGGTGTGATTTTCTGTTGAAGGTTCAGAAAGACTAGAAAAACATAATTGTTTCCTGTGGGATTTTTTTTCATAGCATTATGTACAATTTTTTATTGTCTGCTGGTTTCCATGCATTTGAGGTTCTGTTTTATTTGACTGAATTGCCGGTAATGAAAGTCATAGGTTGGGAGGCTGGAAGGCAGACACAGTAACACTTTGCATTTCCATCTTTCATCTGAAGATCTGAAAGAATTTTTACAAACAATTATTCTCTATTTATTTTATAGATAAAATCTCACAATACTGCTTTGAAAAAGGGATGAATTTGGCAGAGGAAAACTGGGGCATAGAGAAGCTAAGTGACTTCACACAGGAGAGGAAAATGAGCTAGAAGTACAGATTCTTATTTACTGCTCTGTTTGCAGCTGTAGAGCCATGTCTTCTGAAACTATATGTACATTCATATACAAAATATTGTGGGTTTTTTTTCCTAGTCTAGTAGTCCAGAAACAAAAAGTTACAACAGTAACCTTGTAATGAATAATACTGCGCTTGCAGTTCCTAAAATTTAGTATGTGAGGAAAGAGAAAAAAAGGGGAGCTGACAAGAAAGGGAAAGGGATGAGACCTTTTGTCAAATTAAGAAACGGAGTTTTCTGTAAGGTGTGGTAAGTTTCTTGTATGTCTACACCTCTAGGAATTTGAGTGATTTTCAGAAAACAGGTTTGCAGCTCTTGACAAAAAAGTCCCCTTTTTGACTGTGTAAGAGGCCAAAACAGAGAACAAATTTTCCTCCAGTTTGTATGCCACTCACCACTAACCTGCAGGGAGCATCCAGGGTGAGGACATCATAAACAGAGCTGTGTGGTCCTCAGTGAAGACTTTTTGGCCACAGGTGTGTCAGTAACAGTCAGTGTTGTGGTTATTGCTGTGAAAACACCTATTTAGCAGGAACTGGACAGAAACCAGCAACTCATTTTGCCTTTACATTTCTGAGCAGTCAGAGCAGTGCCTCCCAGCCATTACTGTTCTAGCCAGCTCTGTGAAAGCAATCTGGAAGTGTAAATCTTTATATCTTATTTTCAGTCCCAGATATTTTGGTAGATTGTCAAGCTGTAATTAAGTATGTGAGGTGGGAACACTGCTGATCCTTTTCTTCATGAAGATACAGAATAAAAATCACTGTCTGTTCTAATTCCAGCAGGACCACAGATGCTTTTCTACTTTTACTCCGTTGTCCTTTATTGTCTATTTTTTTACCACAGCATTTGACTTCTGAATTCCTAAAGGTTGATGCTTCCTTTTGATGCCCAGACAGAAGCCCTCTAATTACACAACCTATCTGTGACTTTGTAGCGAAAAATGGTTTTGTTAGGATACTTTTTTTTTTTTTTAATTTCCCTCAGTGAAGCTGCACATCTACATATTTCTTCACTCTTTATTTTACTCCTTCCATCTTACCTCCTGATACCTCTTTCTTCCTATTTTCAATGCTACTCTGTTCCACAGTGGAGCAAGATCCTCCATTTGCTTCTGCCCTATGCTTTCCTTTGCTTTCCATCTAATATTCCTCCTCACTGTTTCCCTTCCACATTCTACTTCCTTTTCCAGATACTATTCCTTCTTCATTGCCTCTTCTTGTCACTTTTAATTTTTCACTCTCTCCCTTTTACTTCTTTTTATTCTGTCCCCTTTAGCTGATGTCTTCATTTGCTGTTTCACCCTCATCCTTTCTTACTTTCATGATGTCTAATAACCTTGAAGTCAACAGTTCTTTCTTCTTTCTTCTTCTTTGTTGTTTCTTTCCATTATCTTCTCTTTCATCACCCTTCTTGTCCTCCTTCTCTTTTCTCCCATCTGATTTTATCATTTCCATAGTCTGCATTGCTTGTGGTCCTCTCACATTGCTGAGATGACTAGCTACACATTGTATCCTTGTGTCAGGGGAGAAAACTTTGTGTGCTGTGAAAGCTTAGCATAAAATTTCTTGGCTGCCAAGAGACAATGAGTCATTTCAGTATCTTAAACTCTTTTATTTTTGCTAAAGTCCTTGTAAGCTTTATCATGGCTTCAAAAGGAGCAGACCCACACTAGCACTGGGTACTTCTGAAGAGCACACTAAGAGCTCATTTGAAGCTCCTGAATTGTTTCAAGAAGCAACATGAACTCTGTGGGACAGGAATGCAGATAATGTTTCAGTGGATCTTTAGTCTATGCTTGTATGTTCAAGGCTAAACCTATGTTTTAGTCCTCACAAATATACCTCCAAAAGCATGCAAAGTTAGACCTTTATAAATATCAAAGGCTCATAAAGATTTGTAAGCCAAAAATAAAAAGTGAAATTTAGATCCACATGATAATTATTTCCCAGTGTTCAGCCTAACTAAAAAGAGTATTTAATCACACAAATCTAGTTTTAGCAAAAGTGCTAAATACTACTTTTTCGGATGTAAAAGTGCAGGTTGGAGACTAGAAAGAAGTGTAGAATGGAAGGTTTTGTTGTTTCCACTTTCACTCTACAGTCTTTCTAGCCATGAGGGAATGATGCCAAGCTTATGGAGCTAGGCCAGGCAGGAGACTAAAAAAACTTTGGCTCAAAGGCTTCAGGGAGTAACTTCAGTCTCTTCTGTCCCTGCTGAGAGCTTGTTCTGTCTCTGCCTCTAGAAATCCCCAGCAACTGAATGGTTCTAAACTGGGGGTGGAAGACTGCATACTCTTCTCCTTAGGTAAAATTTAATTAATTCCCTGACTTTCTGTATATACAGTTTTTTTGTCCTTAGCTGCTGGTATTATCTGTATTGCATTACTGCATTTTTTTTAACTATGGGGAGGGGTGAGAAAGAACATGATATGTTTTTTAATTACACTGAAATCCACTTTCCTATAAGTCATCTAAATGCATCATGCTGGCATTTAAAATATTGCTGTGCACTCGAATGCACAGATACACACGATGAGTTTAAGCTAATTATATTGCTTTAGAAAAAAAGAAAAATATTCCTGTGCCTTCAGTTACCACCTCTGTATGCTGCCAGTTCTGCTAGCAGTCAGGACTTCCCAGCTTCCCAGCAGCAAGTGCCATGACGTGCTGCCCGCTGTTCTCATATCTAGCACCAGCTTATACCACCTAACATGCCAGTTGCCAAAGGCATGGTATATGCCTAATGTGAACTAACTTCTGTGCACCACCCAGGGGGTGCTCCGGTTGCAGAAGCTGCCAGAGGAAAGCTGTGAATCATCTCTCTCCCTGGGCACCTTGCCCACGCCTTCTCTCCTGCCAGCATCGTCTGCCTTGGAGGCAGCACTGGCCAGCTGCAGATCCCCTCCCGCCGCAGAGAGCACTTCCTGGCACCAGGGATGAATCAGTTCCAACATATGCAAATTCAAATGTTCATTTCCAAACACCTCAGCTTTTGAAAAAAAGCTTCATTTTTATACTGAAGGATTAACATAAAACGATCAAGGCATGGAGAAAAATGCAGGAAAAGAAAGCCTTAAGAGAACACTCCCAACAACTAGGAGCAAAACCATGTGAAGTCTCTGTCTCCTAACAGAATCACAGATCATAGAATCAGCTAGGTTGGAAAAGGCCTTTAAGATCATCATGTCCAATCATTATCCCAAGACTGCCAAGTGTACCACTGAACTATGTCACTGCAGGCCTCATCCACATGGTTTTTGAACACTTCCAGGGACAGTGATTCCACCACTGCCATGGGCAGCCTATTCCAATGTCTCATCACCCTTTCGGTGAGAAAATTTTTCCTAATAGTCTAAACCTCCCCTGCTGCAGCTTGAGGCCATTTCATGTTGTCCTATTACTTGTTACCTGGTAGAAGACACTAACCCCCACCTCACTATAGCCTCCTTTCACATAGCTGTAGAGAGTGATAAGGTCCCGCTTGAGCCTTCTCTTCTCCAGACTAAATCCCCTCAGATGTTCCTCACAGGACTTTTGGTCCAGACCCTTCACCAGCTTTGTTGCCCTTCTCTGGACCCACTCCATCATCTCAGTATTACTCTTGTAATAAGAGGCCCAGAACTGAACACAGTATTCAAAGTGCAGCCCCATTAGCGCTGACTACAGGGGAATAATCACTGCCCTGGGCCTGCTGGCTACGCTGTTTCTGATACAAGCCAGGATGCTGTTGGCCTTCCTGGCTGCCTGGGCTCATGTTCAGAGGCCGTCAGCCAGCACCCCCAGGGCCTTTTCTGCCAAGCAGCTTTCCAGCCACTCTTCCCCAAGCTTGTAGTGCTGGGACTGTTGTGGCCCAAGTAATAATAATAGTAATAATAATAATAATAATAACAATGCTATTATAATAATGCTATGCTTGGGGAAAAAAAAAAATATACATGGGCTTTTTTCAGTAATTTGGGGTAGACGCACATTGTTTCTGAAGAAGAATGTCCCATTCCTGGGATTCCTTGTTGGTCTGTTAGTATGGGAACCACAAGCCCCTCAGGAATATCTGCCAGTCAGACACTAAATAGCAAGACCAGTCACATCAGGACTTTCAAAACAGCCAAACGACATGATTTTTCTTGCTCCCAGTGTGTGAAAATGGGTCCAAAAGGAGCACGTGATGACGGTGGCACAGGTATAGCACTTTGTTTTTCTTCACCTTAAAAGCTGCCTTCTTAAGCGTGTGTAACTGGCCTAACTTTCATGTTTATGATATAAATGGAAGTTTCAGCAAAAATTAAATTAAACTTAAGCCAAATGCTGGGTACTTTGGAAATGCAGTCTTTAAAGTAAGGATTTTTTCCTTTGATAAGATTTCCATAGCCTGCTGGTTGCCTTGAATGCCATAAAATCATCAACAGCATAATTCTTGAATTGTTGTCTCTGTGTTGTTGCTTCTCCCATGCTCTGTTCATACATCTGCTTCATCTATCTTCTCCCAGGTGAAACAATTTCCAATGGGTCTGGTGGGCACAAGAGTATGACCTTGAATCTGTCACTTCCTGAGAGTTTCCTGGAGGTTGGAGATGACTTCAAAATCTATGAATCTGGAATACTCAAAATGGTCAGCACTGCCCCAAGAAACACTGGTAAAAGCTATCAGATTAGGACTGCTAAAAGGTGAGGAAACAAATTAACAACTTCCATATAGTCTGTGGCCTTAACAATCCAGGTTAGCATTTGGATAAATGGAGCAAACTCTCAAGGGTTTTGCTTTCCCAGACAGATAAAGCAGAGTTACTACTTTCTATTTTGGGGGTGAAGAGTCAACAGCAAGAGAGTAAAATCCTTCAGTTTTAGTTTCATGAAAACAAGCAGCTTTTTTCCTCTAGGCCTAAAAACATTTGTCAGAAGACCAAGTGGGGAAATGTGAAAATACTGAGTGTGAATTATATCAGACTGTGAGAGGCAGTCTGGTCTAGTAAGAAGGCTAATGAACAGTACAGCTAAGGGAAATCCAGTTTTGTTGCTGATTTTCTGTGTGAGTTTATACCCATCTTTGAAAATGTGTCAGACTTAGAATTGTTCCTGTGATTGACTTAAGAATCCTGGTCCATGAGCCCTATTAAGTATACTTTACCTACTGTTTACTTGAGCCCTAATTTACCTTTTACCTGCGATGTTAAGCAAGACCTAATTAATACTGAAGGGAAAAATCCCTAGTGCAGGCTTAGTCATGAATCTGTTTGCCAGGAGGACAGGCTGGGCATGACCACAGCTATGCCCACCCATACAAATACTCCATCCAACTGCCTTGAGCTAGTCTCAGATGGTAGCAGTGGGCAGACAAATCAAGCCTAATGAAGCAACACTTAGGAGGGTATAGTGCCTTTTGTATTCTTCCCAGCCCTCTGAGAACTACATACATTAAGCTGCAAGTTTGCTTTGCTGCAAGACATTATAGGATGGTAATGAGCCCCAGGCATTTGACATACAAGGCTGAAAGAGCTGGCTTCTTCACTCTTATGAAGAACAGCCTAAGAAATCTTATTGCTGTCTACAAATACCTAACAGGATGGTGTGGTGAAGGCATAGCTAAAGTTTCATCAGACCTGCACAGCTGAAGAATAAGAGAAATGGGGACAAGGTTCAGCATGGGAAAGCCCAATTATAAATGACAAAAAAATACCATCAGAGTGGAACGGGTTGTGGGAACTCTAACCTTAGAGATACACAAAAATTGACTGAACCAGGTCCCGAGCAATCTGCTCCGACTGGACTTGGTCTGAGCAGAAATTTGGATTAGGTAACATTTGGAAGGCTCTGCCTACATGATCTTATAATTTGTTAATACATGTTAAAACTGTATGAAGCAGCATACTGTTTGGCCTCCTGTTGGCAGTACACATGCAGGCTCATTTCCAGAAAGATCAAGCATAATCTTTCTACTTGATTTCAGTCCCTTCTTGATAGTTCAAGTTCAACCATCAGTCATTTTTTTTGTATAGTTGTGTGTTTTTGAAATATTTATATATTTCTTTGTATACATTCAACAATTGAAAAGTGATGACTTTGAAGTCTAGCTTATGGAGCTAATGAAAGCTCAGAAATTCTCAGCAAGGCAGATAAAGTAGGTCACACCAAATGTCCTGACCAGTGAGAGGGACTGTGTGCCTGACGTAACACTCCCAGTTTCTACTCCAGGCATCCATCTGCCTCATTTCAGAGTCTCTGTTCATCCCAAAAGGATGTTGCAGCTGTCTGGGTAGCAGTAAAAGAAACAATGGAGCTTTTAGTATGGTATTCAATAACCTGAAATTGGTGCCATTTCGCCCTAACCTGTCAGACTGTATGAGGCAGTTTGAACATTATGTGAACAAAGGAGACATTCCTTCAGTGAGGGCAGGAAGCTCAGATAAGACCATTAAAACTGTTCCAAGATAAACTATTCTTTCTTGTGCTGGAATCTGTGATTGTACTGAACAGCACTTAAGTAATAATTCCGCCTTCATAAGAACATTCCAAGGCATCATTAAGTACAGCACTTGAAAATGAACTGTGCTTTTTATCATCATGGGATATGCTCTGTGTCTTTTCTTACTTTGGCCCTCCTCACTTTCTCCTTAAATTTAACTAAGGCAGAAAGCCCATGCTTTTGTACAATTTCCCCTTCTGCATCTCATGTAAGATCAGGCAGTACAAGCTTGGTTTATGCTGTAAACATTTCATGAAAGAGCCACTTTAATTTCACAGTCTAATAGCTGCAGGAATAGTTTCCTAAACAGCTGTGCAGATTGGTGGAGAGGTTGGAGGTTACAAACAGGGATAAATGGCTGTGCAGCACAATGGTACTGTGCGACTGCATACTGCAGTGTAGAAAACAGCTCGCTTGCCCAGAAACACTTTGCTCACAGTTGGGAATGCAGGCAGGGAGAGAAAGTGCTCATGCTCTATCATACCTTAGGGCTCAGGCTCTCAAGCAGAGCAAAATTAGAAAAGCAGCCTTGAGTGAGAGGCTAACAACTCTGCCTTACATGATTTTTACAAGAAAAAGGCTTCCCTCTGATTTTTTAAAGCAATACATTTCTTTTCCAAAATCACCTGTTGATTATGTGTGCTTATAGCGAAATAGCCCTGAGCATCTTTTTACTGCTCCTTACTCTGACTTCTAATTCATTAGGCTACTGTTGATACAGATCTTGTCTAAAGATTGATTACTTTTTCCAGGCTGGGAAAGAAAAGCCAAAACACTGGGGTTTGGTTTTTTTTCAGAGATATTGGATTCAAACTCTGACAACGTATTTTAAAAGAATGACGATCCTTACAAACATTCCTGCTAATTAACAGCCTCCTGACAAGAAAACACAGCTGAAACGCAAATTCTCTATTTTGATTAGGTCAGAGGTGGTGATCCTCATCTATACATGACATGTAAGAAGAAGAGCACCTTATTAACCTCCTGGTATGAAGCAGGTATAGGCAGAATTCCACTCTCAGCATCCATTCAAGCAAAGGGAAAACCACTGATTTCAAGACAAACATAGGATCACAGGAAAGTCAGTTGCAAGACTCTGGAACACGTTATCCTGAAAACTACATTTTACAGAAATGTTTCACATAAGTTGCCACTTCCCAGTGCTCATTATTGTGGATTGCACAGAATGTAATCCATTGGCAGATGGATTTTAAAGTTTAAGATGGAGTAAAACTATTTTTGAGATCCATTTGATTATATAAGACTTTCTATGAAGATGTAAAATGTATTTGGCCTGTGGTAACATTCACAAGACACATTGTTAACACATTCGTTAGCATTCACACAAATTTTTGCAAAATTTGGAGATATATGGTCCTGACATATTTACCAGTAACCTATTTTTGAATCAGTAGCATTTACTCTGGTTTCACTAGAGTTAATACCAAACTTTGTGAAAATGGAATTAAAATCACGTAAACTATGGTTAAAACAATGTATTCTGTATACATGTTTTGCATATAAACTAGTAGGCAGATACCTTTCATATGCATTAAACTTATAATTTACAGAGGTTTGCTGTATTAAACTAAAACAGAAACTCAAGCAGAGGTTAAATAATTTCCTTGTCAATATTTGACTAAATAATACTTTAAAAATACCTTTTTCTTCTAAAACAAGTAATGATAGGACTCTGTCTATGACAGTATCAGCTGGAAATGGCTTTTGTCAAGTGTAAGCAGTGCAAATTCTGCTCATGAATGCATGGAATTTGGCCTTGTAATATTGTTTTCACTCCATTAAAAATATGCTGCTCAGGGAAAGCTTTTCACAGGTACAGAACATAATCTCAGACCCAAAGCCAGCTAAAGATGGCAGGTTTTCCATTGATTTAAGACGTCTTTGGATTGGGTCTTAGGAAAGACTTAGAATCAGTCAAGGTCTTTTTCTGTAAATGGGAGTGTCAAGGATTAAACCTTAACTGGTTTTAAAAATAACGAAATAAAATTTTTAATAATCCCATTCTTTCAGATTGTTCACAGTGAAGTCACAACAGATGTACTGCGTATTATTAAAAAAAAGTCCCCTGCCCCTCCTCCCTTACACCTATACTTATGCAACATACTTACGCTTTCCTGACAGATGTTTCTTGATTAGTGCATCAGAGGAAAACAAATCACCACCTACAATGGTTCCTGGAGAAGCCTTGAGGAGAAACTCATAATCTATAATTTTTTTTAATTATTCAGTTCTTTTCATATTAATTTCTATGATTTCCCTAATTTTTTTCCATAATTTGCTCATAACTCTTATTCATGGAGAACAAAAACAGTGCTTTACCTCTGCACTGTCCAGCATACCCAATATTTACAGCTTTTAAATTAAAATTAATTTGTGAAATGCACAGCAGTTAAAATAACAGATAGTGAATTCACTCCATTTTAAAGAATAACTCTGGTATTTACAATAAAAATATACAAATACCTGTAAGTAATGTTTTTGGCTTGTTTTTTTCATTTTTATATCTATTATCTGATGTCATGTCCATTTCATGGATGAATTATACATTCCGATTATATAGCTAAAAAAAGTAAATTATGTGTTGTTTACCTATTAAACTCTGAATTCAGCATTCCATAGACTGCATTTCATAGAGCCATTTTGGTTCTTTTAGCTTCCATCAGTTTATACAAGCAAACAAAATCCCTAAACTCATAGTTTTAAAGGCAAAATGAGTAAGTTGTGATTTTCTACAATGTCTGGTTTAAAATGCTTTTTGCATGAATTATGTGTTCAAGGAAAGTGCCAGACTGAATGGCTGGGAAAAAAAAATAGTTCAGTACCTGAATGGCTGGAAAAAAAAAAAAAAAAGAAAAAAAAAGAAACAAGAAACAAAACAAAACAAAACCCCAAACTGTGGCTTGGTTTTCTTATAAACTGCTTCTGTATGATTTTATTCCTTTCCTACTTAATATAGAAGTGCTCCAGTATCTAATCTCTTTGGAATAAATTATATTTATAGCTCTTTTAAAATGATCATATGCTTTCATAATGATACCCCCATTAATTTGCAGTCTGAAAATTTGGAAAGTAGATTCTGTTCATCCTGTGTACCGTTAACTCTGAAGGCTGAAGATGGCTTTTTAAATATCACTCTGATTGACTACTTTATAGATGAACATTTTAATGATACTATGTAAATAGTATAATTTTAAAAATGGTGCCTTAAGTATAGTTTATTTAGATTTATATTTTTTTCAAGGGTCTCTCTTTTTTCTTTTTTACCACAGTCCAAAAGAAATAATGGATAACAACAGCAATATGCTTATATTGCAGTCCTCTTCTAGATCTTTTTTATTACAGAAAACAGACACTGCAGTACTGCAGATACATTGGAGCTGAGTGCAGCGCAAACACAGTCAAGCGTACAAAAAATAATTAATGATGGCCAGTGTTAAAATACTCCTGAAAATCTATGGTTGTTTCACACAGTGTACACCAAATGAGCCCATGCTGAAAGAGCACAGTGTCGTTATCTGTGGAAGGAGAGAAATCAGCAGACTTTGAAGCAGTGGAAATTCTGTGTGTGTTAAGGTAGAAGAGCAGTTTTTACATGCAGATGAGCAAATGTAAATTCCACTTACTGGGAATACAAAAAATATTGTAAAAGAATATTATGATGAGGTATGGGAATATTATGAGGGGTATGGGATATTGTAGACATGTAGATACTACAGTGCTGCAAAAAATGTGTGCCACATAAAGTCCCCATAGCACTGAGATAAAAATAAAGGGGTGAGCTTGACTGCATGGCAAAATCAGATGTTACTGTGCAGATACAGACACCAAGTAATCAAGTTAGCAATTGGCCATTTTAAGAAACCAAACAATGAAAGGAATTTTATAACTTTGAAAGATTTAAATAAGGCAATCAAACATGAATGCTAACCCAAGAGAGAAGCTGAGGGCATCTGCCCAGATCATCACTGTTGTATCTTAGCATAACTCTAAAGGCAATGGAGTTATGCTAATTTACACCAACTGAGGATCCAGACAATCATATTAAGGACTTTGAGTGACAATATTACTTTTATTTTGGGTTATGTATTAAAGCGTTTTGGCAAGTCTGACCAAACACAGAAAGTGCAAAATACTGCACTTTTAATCCCCTTTTAGCAACTGTATAGTTTATGCAACTTCCCATAGGGATTGCCTCAGCACTTGGGATATACCAGAGCATCATGTTGCAGATCTTTGCGGATCTGGATGAAATGAGAAATTGGTTATGATCTGTCGATTTGAAGCAAAAATGATCAACATCACAATGGCAGTTTGCACAATAACCAAATTGTGCCAAAGACCCTTGAACTGAATACAAGCAAATGACAGGCTGAATGAGATTAATTACGTAGGACACACTCATTGACAAAGAAGTATGACCAAACCCAAGGAAGGCGGAGGCAAGTGTACAAATGGAAAGACTCCAAGACAAGGAGGCCTTAGAGAGATTTGTTGGGCATATTAACATAACTAAGCATATTCATTGATAATTAATCACAATTAAGTGCTCCTCTAAGAATAGCTGTTTAGCGACTGCACAGAATGACACTGGAATGACTGACGAAAGGAAAGTTTTGAAAATTAAAATGAACTGCCAAATAAACATTCATACAGAAATATTTGGCAATTAGAGGAGAGCTTAGGAACTATGGGTTGTATCTTCAAAATTGCCTACATTGTTACTGAAGACACTGAATTCCACTTTCAAAGTTAGGCATATAGAAGTTGCAAGGATATAGATTCCCAGCACTTACATTCCTTCTGAACAAATTTTAAACTTTTAAGTCATACAGGTTGTTTTGAAAACAATACTCTAATTCAGTGAATGTTCACTGGAATTGAGACCATTTGGTGTGACATCTAAGTGGCAAATAGTTTTAAATACTGATTAAAACTCAAACAGTACAGCTATTAACAGCTTTTGTTTAAAACAGTTAAGTACATAAAGAAAAAGGCCATAAACTATTTGGGTATTATATATGCCACTATGCAAATGAAGCCTCTAATTTAAGAGCATTTCATGGTATTTAAAACTTACTAAGGCCCTGATTCTGCAAGATGCTTCATGCAAGCAATGTTGTGCCTGCATGGAACATTTCACAGCATCAGAGGTACTGATATGCAGATGGTTTTTAAGGAGCTTTTTAGAGAGCACATGCTTTTAAGGCTGCCTCTCAATAATGAAAACAATGATGAAGGGTCTTATGTAAACACAACTCAAGTATTTTCCATTTTGGAGACAAAAGTTGACAAATTTAAGTGAGAAAAATGGAATGACTCGACCTTACTGGAGCCTGAATGAGTTATTCTAGCAGAAAAAAAGCCCAGCCACTTCCATACGTAAAACTTATTGCGACTACAGAGATGAGGTTGCTGCAGATGATGGGTTTCTATACAAAGGACATTATCATAACACCACACAACATGAGGTTGGAAATGCTAGGTATAACCTACAGTGCCCATTTGAGTATTGAGAAGTGCAGGAACAGAGCCCAAGGTGTTCTGTTCTGGCCAGGCATGCATGCTGCCATCAAAGATAAGGTATCCAAGTGGAAATCTGCAATAAATACAGGAAACAAAAATGCAAAAAAAACCCACTGAAACCACATGAGATTCCTAATTACACTTGGCCCAAGGACCTAGCTGAACAAACTGGGAAAGATTATTCCTTACAGGTGAACTAATATTGGGGATCTATGTTCCTTGGTTTTGCGTTTAATAATTTAAATTAGACTTGCACACTAACTTGCAATTTAATAACACATAAGAAAATACAGTTTGTTTTACCATAACATTGCAGATCAGTTAATAAAACACTATCATTTACAAATGGCTCACTAGAAATTTTTAACGTTACTCCAAATATATCACAGCTGGTCCTTGCAATCACATTTTCTATATAAAAATCAGCTAAAACATCAAGGAACTTAAAAAGGTGTCTTCAGATTTCAAAGAATTCATACTTAGCATCAAAGGAGTATTTCATTATAACACAAGATTACTTACTAGGCTCAACAAACTCAGTATTCAAGAAAACTGTAATGACAACTTCTATTGAGATTCCCATGTATAAAAAACAAAAGAGGACACAAACAACATGGGTAAAAAAGTGATAATAAGAATGGAAATGGTTATTCCTCTTGCAACAAAGAGTAATTTTTCAGAGAGAAAAATGAGCAGAAAAGATATAATGGGTCATAGTCTTACTGAGTTCTTATAGGAAGACAGATGTAATCTCAGCAGCAAAAAAGAAGGAAAGGGAAGGAAAAAGAAGGCAAGGCAAGGTAAGGCAAGGCAGGCAAAATAGTCCTGTGCAGATGAAGAAATGCACACCCAGGCACTGAACAGCAGAAACACCTAAGTGGCAAAACAGGACGTAGGTGGAGAAATCACTTCAGCAGCTAAACAGAACACTGAAGAAATAATTGGTTTGAGTACAAACACTGACTGTATATTGGAAGAGTTATCAAGGTTTAAAGAGTATAGGTACAACCAATGTTCAAGAATAATCTGGTTAGCTGTGTAAAGAGGGAAAAGTTTTTGTCGTGTTTATTAACGTGTTCTATTAATTTTAGTTTCTGCATTTTAATTTTCTGTTTGGAGAAGGCCTATTTTTTTTTGTTTTGCCTGATTACTAAAGTGAGGAAGAAAATAGTACTTTTTTCAGGTAATATTTTATCATATATTATTCATCAGAATAAATACAACACAAGCATCTCCATTTCTGGAAGGATATCCCTTCTTCCCAGTTGCCAGCTCTTGCTGAGCAAATTGCAGTAAAATTACACCAATAAAAGTGAGTATTAGACCTTATAATAACATGGAAGATTTTCCCTAGAAGTATGAACTAAGGATATTTTTCTACCCAGAAAAAACTGTACTGCATGGAGTTGTTCTTTCTAGAAGAGTTGTAGCTAACTGGGAGAACTTCAGAGAAATTAATTTTCCTATCTGAACTGAAGACATTGCTAGGTTGACCCATCTGGGATCAGGAAAACAAGGATAAAAGGAAGATAATATGATGACCTCCAGGAGGATGGAAATTTAAGCAGAGTGACATGCAAAGAAGAAGGAGGCACAGAAATTCCAACTCTTACTTCACTGCGGAGAGTGTGCAAAAATGGACCAAGCTCCACATTTTGAGTTAAGAAGAGATGCAGAAAGGAAAAGCTCTCAGGCTTCATTGTAGAAAGGGAAATGAGACTGTACTGCTCCCTGTAAGTGCCATAGAGGAATATCAAAAGATGTCCACCACAGAAAATAATGACACGGAAAATCTACATAGACACAGAGGTGCTTTGGGATTGAAGGACTAGGTATACTACAATAGTATCAGATAAGTATCCAGACATGTAGGCACCTGGTTGAACAGCAAATCTTTCTGAGGTTCAAATTCTTTAGTACAAGCACTACTGGGATTTTCTGCCAGAAAACTGACCCAAAGGAACAAAAGTAAATGTTGATAATTTGATAATAAGTTTTACAGTAGACTAAGCTAAGGCTTGGTTACCTATGACCTTTGAAAAATTACCATTATTTTTACATCAAAGTAGCAATAAGTAGAAGTAAATTTGTCATTTTCAGGGAGTCCCTGGTATCCAAGTTCTCTGGTTCCCACATGGCAGTACGTTGGATAGAAGGTCCTCAATTGGTATGCTGCATTTTGGCTAAGATTGATTTACTGATGATTAAAATGTATCCTTTTAAAATCAACAATTTATTTTAGGTTTTTTAAAATTTTATTCTAATAAGATTTGAAGTGCTCCAAAATATTGCCTTATTATAGCTTTTATTATTCTTCAATGGGATTAGTTTTGAAGTAACTGTAACTCTTAGAATCGCAGAATCAAGTAGATTGGAATAGACCTTTAAGGTCATCAAGTCTTTTTTGCTTTACACAAGTTCTGTAACCAAAAACTTAATGCTGGAAAAACTTGGATTCTTTCTAGACATTAACTTCTTCAGGGGCCCATAAAGCTGCTGACCATTTTTTCTTTTTTTTTTTTTTTTTTTTTTTTTTTTTGTCAGCAGCAGTAACTGAGAATTAAAACTGTAGAAATTCTATTATCTGGAGATCATTGATCAGGCTGTGCAACCGTTTTGGTCTGCAGTTAAACTATGAACAAAGACTCTCATGTTTCTACTTGGGCTTTGAGTGAAAGTAGAAAATTGTACAATCTGCATGGTAAATCTGAGCAAGAGGATTTACAGAAGAAAAATGTGAATGGTAAGGAATAAATATGCTGACCCTGGAACAATTTAATTGAAAGCTGCAACATTATTGTTCTGGGAGCCAGGAAAGCAAGTAGTAGGATCTATGGAGCCACAACTACCAAAAGGCCATGTAGGGAGTATAACCACAAGCAAAATAAACTTGAACTTTTTCAGAGTCTCATATTAATTTGTTCATGAATTTTGCCTGAATGATATAATTCGTTACAATTATTTGTTAATAGTGTCTGGTGTTTAATATTTTAGTTGGTGCTTAAAAAGAATCACTGTGTTAGTAAAACTACAGTTAGGAAGCTGCATTGTACATAACTTGTGTGTTTTGTACACCTCAGGCAGAGAAAAGAAAGGATTGGTAAAATGCGATATAAAGGCTTTATCAGCACATATGGGATATTTGCTCCATAAGCTACACATGGCTGTGAAACCTTTCCAAACTATGCTGCCCAGAAATACCAGTCCTATGCTGAACTATCAATTCTTCTACTACAGTATCAATTTTTCCCCGTACCCCCATGCATTAAAAACATATTTGCTTTAAATTTTACAAAGGTTGAAATCTTTACGATGACTGGAAGCAACTACGTGGAAAACCGGAACAAGGAATAAAAGATGAACAGATGAGAACAGTACAGATTGGTAATGACAGGACAGAAGGTATCTCAGCTTCAGATATAGACAAAAAAATGTGCATACATTTCTCTCTACAGCCTGGGGTAGGAGCCAAGGTTACTGATTTTCACTACTCTTCTGCTGTCAGCAAATATGTATGAAGCACACCAGCAATGTTCCCCACCTCCTGGTGCCAGTCCATGCAGTATTATACCTTCTACTGCTGCTTGCTATCACAGTACTTTAGGTGTCCTGTAAAGCAGATACCAAGATCTTATGGTGGCTGTTGGCCTGACAGAAAGCCAGTAGAATCCCACGTTATGGAATTCCTGCCTCTTTTCAGCTTGCTCTTTTTAAAAGCAAGGAAATTATACTCCCAGACCTCACACACAGAAATATAACAGACGTAAATGAGGTACTTCAGTTTAAAAATTCCCAAATCAAAACCCCTTATGCAGCTTTGCTTTAGCTGTTTTGTGCATACACTATATCATTTACATGATCACATCTTCCATCTTAAGCAGCGAACAAGAGCATAAATGAGAGCTGTATAAAGGATGCTGCTGTACATAGGACTCCTACTTCCCTGCTTTCGAATATATGTGAGAAATGCAAAGATGTTTAATTTCTCTCTCTGTACCAACTTCATCAGGATGTAGAGATTAAGGACAATAAAAATATCAGTGTGATGGAGGAAGGAGATCGCTGATTAGACAATGAGCTTGAGACAGGGAGCAATATAGAAAAATTTATGAAGGAAAACAGGACAGAGTAAATGGTCCAAGTGGAAGCTGGGACTGAACAGAGTTTCAGCAGAGGATAAAGGATAGTCCCATGGCTGTTCTGGAACACTGGACTCTCTCCTGCTTTTTCTATTGAGTTCATGCTTTTTTGCAAAGGCTCAGCCACTCGTGTAGGAGTGACTTATGAATTCCCACAGCTCTAAGCAAATTCAGTGGGTACTCTGGCATTTAACCAATACAGTATTCTCTGCAATCTGAAGAACGACAAATGGAGTCTTAGAAGTCTCAAACTAAGCACTCAAAATTATATGCTTAAATTTTCTGGCTTTAAAATGGGGCTAACCCTGACTTAATTCAGGGTATAATTGCAGCTGAGAATAATAATTCCTTTATAACCAAGATAAAGTATTTAGTAAACACTCAGATGCGATGGAAGTAATAAATGCGTGAGGGAATTAGTTATACCTTGAGAGTACTGTTGAGAAAAGTGCAGTGAATGACAGACAGGGCCACACATGGGATAATGAGGCAAACAGAAGAAATTAATTAGTTGCTTATGCAGTGATTACTGCCTGCCCTGTGCAGTGAATTGTTTTGTTATCCTATGTAAAAATATCTGATCAGAAAATGAAGGACTGCCTTGTGATGAAAACACAAAAGAAAGCTAAGTTAGCCTGCTTAAAATTTTGGCATTTACTAATTTGAATTCACTTAACTGAGTTTTTATGTGTTCAATAGATATTATGATAATTGCTAAATAGATAATTTATATTAAATGCTAAGTAAATACTAGATGCTAAACCTAAAAATATAACTTTAAATATGATTGAATCTTGTTCTCTTTGCTTGGGCAAAACTTGAAAAAAGAAAAGAGAATGGCATGAGACAGGAGTGGGGTCTTAAGTTAATTTTTTAATTTACTACTGGTCTCTATTAGGTAGGCTTGATTGCAGGTGCTTGAGAAAGGCAGAGGAGATAGAGTAATTCAAGAATAACTTCCTAATACAAGTGGAAATTTTATAAAAGGCTAGAGCAGCAAGCTATGTGCTTAAAGTATTATTCATGCTGCCCCAAGAGTCTTGTCTGTGTTTTGCTTATATAATTACATTTCCTTGCACATCTACCACTTGAACCACCCTGACCCAAAACCCAGGTCCAAATCTGAGTATCTCTGGGGTTACGTACCCATGCCTTACTCTGCTTATACTTACTTCCATGTTCTCCCAGTCTCACTTACATTCCCTCCCCCTGCATATCAGAAAGCCTTCTAGCAGCATATACCAGCACGATCACACCCGACTGATCGTTTCTGAACACGATTTCTGATGGGGTAGGAAATAAATTGTAAATTTTGTACCTACTGTTCGCATCTAGTGACTAGAGTAGCTAAGACTAGAAAGCAGTCTTACTTCAGCAGCTTTCTCATGCTTGCTTTCTTATCTTTCCCATGCTTTACAGCAAGGTTTGATTTTTTATCAGTGTATGTACTGAACTCCAGAAATGCTATTTAAGGCACTCACGTATGGCAATGGCAGAATACTGCTTATCATGGCAGTATAAACTATCCATTTATACTTTCCCTTCCAGTTTTTTTCCTCATTACTTACAAAAACTTTCTGTGTTAACCATAGTACCAACTCACGAGTACCACAATCTCATAGCACTAACAAACGCATACGGAGTTGCAGTTGAGCACAGAGTGCAGGAAGACAGATCAAAGCTAAGCTTCATGATTCTCTGACTTTCATTGCTGATAACGGTCACTCCAAAAGAAATGAAACGAATTGTAAAGAATGCATTTTAAGTAGGGGAATAACTAAGTAAACACTAAAAAACAGTCAAATTAAAAAATCCATTAAGCTGATAACAGTGATATGAACTTAGGGAAAATTATGCAAGCATTAGGGAAAAAGAGAATGTTTTCTCTTCCCTCCAATCTACATCTGAGAAACTACAGCCCTTAACTGGTTGTGTAATCAGCAGTATTTCATCAGCCTGATCACATGAGAATTTTCTATTCTAACTGGCAAATTCAAAAGTTCAGAGGAAAAAATTGAATAGGAATTCAAACTTTTAGATGAAATTCCAGAAGTTCTGACTTTTGTCTATCCCTATCACCTAATGAAAACACAAAAGGAAAAACTACATCAACAGACTTATCTATAGAACCAGCCCGTATGGAAAATTTCTAGAGACTTCAGTATATGATGCAAGTAGGATCAGTCTCTTCTGCACCAGCTCTCCAGGCAGCATTTCTAATTTCTGATAAAACTATACACAATTTGCAATCAAATAAATATTTACAAAAAAATATTTGTTCTATTTATCTTACTTGAGTTCTTGAGAGCTTGTGGCCAGCATACTTCGGATGCTTTTGTCAGCCAAGGGACAGCCAGATAAACTGTAAGACATGGCAAGACATATAAGTAAGTTAATCTTCTCATTAACTGAACACTCCCAAACAAACACAACATAAAAATTAAAAAGTAAAAGTTTGTAATGCAGAAAAGCGATGGGGCAAGTGCTGTAATATTGAATTTTGTAATATAGTTAACCCTCTGAATATATTTAAGTATCAACATTACTTCCAAAATTACATACTGTAAATGGTCTTTTGTTTGTTTGTTTGTTTCTTTAGGAACTAGTAAAATGTAACAAAAGATATTTGAGATTCCTGGGTTAACTACTTAAATGCTTAAGAATACTTTGGAAATTTTAGTAATCTATTTAAAAATAAAAGACGTTTATACAACACACAAATTAGCATGCTTTTAAGATCAACATATATTACTCAAAGGGTTAACACATAGTTCAACGTTTTACTTTGACAGCATTGTTGAGGTAAGCTGAAAACAATAAATTGAAAAGACAGAATCCACCATGAAAAAAATGAAGTCACACCTTCTATGTGAGGCGTAATTACCAGTCACATGACCACTCCCATCACACCCTGGTGTTGGACATCTGCCACCAAACAAAAACAAAAACAGCCAAAATAGTAAGTATGTTTAAAAAAAACTTTTAAAAGTTTCATTGTTTCCAGTTTAGCTGCAATGACTGCAAGGGGTTTTAAGCATCCTAATCGAAAAGCTGCAAAATGAACAGGTTTAAATGAAAATGGTGTCTCAATACAATATAGCATCATTAAGAACAAGCAAATACACATTAGCTTATCACTTTACTTAACTGGCAATTTGAAACATTTATATGCTGCAAATGCTGCATGCTCATACTGCAAGGCGTATATGTACTCATTTGTTTAAAATAAGACAAAGAGAGTAAGGTTAAAAGGAGAAAAATAATTTCACCTCACATTATGCTTACGTTATTAAATCCTTTTTGCTCTCTTTGCATTGAGGGTATTTGGGTTTAGGACTTGGGATAGTAACTTCACCAGGATACCTTCTTTCTTCTAGTGCCTCTTGGAAGGGATCCAAATCTTCTGGCTACAGGTAAATATATACACATTAGTTTCATCCAGATGAGGTTGCAACTTACACAAAATAATGCAAAGCAGAGTAACCAGATGTTAACACCTTATTTATCTTATTCTGCCTGAGAACTGAAATTATTTTATATCATTTCACATATTAAACCTTTGAACAACACTTGGATATTTCAATGAAGACTTAAGAACGTGTGGAATATTTGCTTAACTTGAAAAGAAAAAAAGGCAAAACAGCTTTTTCTACAGTTGTCATACTATTTTGCTTTAGAATAATCACTATTTTTTCCTAAAGACCTAATACAGTATCTTATGCATCAAAAAGCAATCTTAAATAGCATTTTGAATGGTTTCAGACATCTCAAAGATTAAATAGGAGCAATCTTAACATATACACACAGAATTGCAATCTGGGACAAACCTAAATCGATCTGTCTGGCAAAACAGAATTATATAATTTGCAATTAACTTCACTGATGCATTCCAAAATTCAAAATCCTCTCTTTCAGGACTGAAGTGGCTGAATGCATTGATTTAGCCATTCCTGCAGATGGTGCTATAAACACCACAGTAGGAATAAGGAGTTCTTGCCCTGAAACAAACATGTTGGCTTACCTC
The DNA here is from genome assembly GCA_024733675.1 of Psilopsiagon aymara. Lineage (NCBI taxonomy): Eukaryota > Metazoa > Chordata > Aves > Psittaciformes > Psittacidae > Psilopsiagon > Psilopsiagon aymara. The sequence goes on from JANRGW010151995.1 coordinate 40,266, forward strand.
AGTGACAGGAATCCTTATAACTTCAGTGAAATTAATAGCAAAGCTGTAATTAACAGCAAAGCTAGAATGCATTCAGTGTATCTGGTGAAAATGACACTTGTCTATATGTTTCAAACTTGCTGAAAATAGTTTTATTTTTTAATCAAAATTGGCAAGTGACGTGCTACACACAAATGATTAGCCTAATTTTCTTTTATAAACCAAGAAAAAACTGAGAATAAGCTCTAGAAGTCTTCAAAGAGCTAAATTACACTGAGAGCAGGATTGTAAACTGCATAGTGGATATGGACTAAAACCTGATGAACAGAAGCAGTGACATGGAACCTTGTCAACAAGCCTCTTCAATGTCCTGGCTATTCTAAGTTTTGAAAAGTAAAATAAATTCACTACTGTATTTTCTTTATGTTCCTCTTCCTTTTAAGGGATTTTGCTGTTGTCTTGGTATTATGAATTGAAAAGTAAAACTGATTTCTAACATACTTTCTTTGTATTCCTGAAAGTAAGTATTTCATTAATACAGGCCCTTTCACTGACAGAGCTATCAGTAGTGTATAAGTAACCTACAAGAAGATTAGCCGAAATAGTTGAAAGCTTACATCATACTCTGCTGCTTTTGTTTAAATTGATTTCTAAGTAATACATGCTTTTAAATACTCAGCACATCATTCATGGTTTTCAAATTCAGGAGAATATCTTGCCTTGAGAGCTGATTAACCCAGTATTGCACAGTTATGTCAACTTGCTTTTACAGAGAAAAGTAATCTGGATATAGTGAAATGATTTTACAGCAGAAAATATTTGTTAACAAGATGATGTTGTTAGAAAACATGATTCACACTCGTGGTTCAAATGTTGCCTTAGGGAACTTAGTCACAGATCAGATGTGTGCCAGCATGATATAGTCCTAAAGATGAACCAGCAAAAAGTCCTTTTTGTATAAAACTACCATTTTAATCACTTTTTAATGTATTCTCTTTCCCTCCAAATTTCAGAAATGCAACAAATTACCAAAATCAGATTGCAACAAGAACTAATAGATGAAAAAGACATACATTAATCTCTTTGGAATCATCTTCATCTATCCTAGTGGGCTTCATTTTAGTGTAGTCCACTGGCAAATCCCAACAGTCATTCTCATTCAGTTGGTAACACCGGTTATTCATCACAGCTTGCCGTTGTGGGGACATTGGCTCCAGTGGTGTCAAAATGGTACAGCAACCATCTCGCTGCCTCTGCTTGTTCATGCTCAGATCCAATGTCCCATTTTCATCGACTTCCATATCAGGATTCTGTCAAAATAAGAAAAATACTGTTAATTCGGCTTCACACTAGAAAACTGTTACCTCTTCTTCAATCTGACTGCCTAGCAGAATGATAAAAAGCTTTTCCATTCCTGTATAGATTGTAAGCATTGAGCCCCCTCCCACACATAGCATGATGCTGTTATACAACATTAATGCTGTTAAAACAGGTTTCTTCCTGAATGGCTAATCTAATGTTTGGGGGAGCAGGGGAGAGTCTTCATTACCCCTCCTGCCACCTGGCACACAGGTGAAAAATTTGGAATAAAAGGAGAAATCTTTAAAGGTATTTTCATGTCATTGTATTTATGCTTTTGATTCATTCTTTGACAGGTGAGTATCTATAAGTTAACATCTGTATAATTCTTGTTTCTAGTTCTGACACCTGTTTGGGTGGTGAGAGTAACAAAACACAGCTAGCACCAAACAGTCTTTGTTTCTTTGTTTATTTGAGATTAACAGTCAATGCTTAAATAGATAAAGCCAGAAAATTAAAGAGGGAGGTAGGGTAGCAAAACAAGTTGTTTTGGAAACCCTGTGCCAGTGACGAAATGCATTTAGGTTTTACAGTTCATTCCCTGCAGATGTCAATGTTTAAACGTTTCATGTGTCTATCTTCATAATCAATAAATTTAGGTATAAGAATAATTGCAACAATAATTGCACCAATTCCTGCAGCAACTGAGGCGCTACGAAAAACAGGGTGAATATTGGCTCTGACTTTTTCTTTCATAGAAACAAACAAGGGATGTCTCTTATATTAGACAAGGAGAAAAAAAGTATCTTAAAATGAGGACAAATTTAAAAAAAAAAAAAAACCTAAAGAAAGATAAAATAAAAATGCCCACAGAGAATCCCACATATTTTCAGAAGTTAAAAGCTTCATGAGAACTTGGGTTTCAAAACCAATGTGAATACGACTGACCCCTTGTATGTCTGGCAACTTTCTCTTCTCTTGAGTAATAACAGAGCTGCAGGGAAGCACTGTGAATGCAAATTTCTCTTTCTGAATTATTGCCTTTTGTCAGAACATATTTCTAGTTGCTGCTATCCTGCTAATTTAATTTAGAAAATACTTGTTTATCTTCTCAAATTCATTCCTTCAGTCTCAACATAGGGTGGCACCCTAGGAAAAAAGCCCCTTCTGGTTTTGATACAGAAGATTTTTTGCATTTTATTCCAACTTTTGCCATTGTGTTGATAAAGATAATGATTGTAATTAGTTACATTCCAGAAAGTACTAAGTAAATTAATATAATAAGCAGCATTTGAAAATAAAGTTGCCATCTATTCTGGCTAAAATCACAGTTATTACTAATAGTGCTATGGGTTTAGTCTGCTTTACAGGATAAGAGGAAGATATGCAGAAGATATCTGCCTTTGTCTGTATGTAGAACAGAACATGTCTGCCAGCTCAAAAGCTCTTCTGTAAGCACAAGAAAAATGCTTTCCTCTGCACTGCATCTGTCTACTTAGCCATCTAGTGGTCATCTGTAGGAAGCACTCTACTGTTTGCTGGCGCATGTTAAAACACTCATTTTTTAACAGCTGTCACAGTTAAAACTTAAAGTTTATAATAAAAAACAATCTTTCATGAATCATATAGTACACTGTTTTTTCTTAATGTAGAAAGCTTAACAACAAAAGTCAATATAGCCATTTCATAATATACTGAGTCTCCATGAACATACAGAACATTAGTGACCCTGCACTACCGTTAAGCGCATTTCAAGTCACCTGTACCAGAGGATTTGTTTTATTCATTCCAAATGTATTATGCAGTGACTTCAGAACTGTGATATTACAGGCAGGTAAGAAATTATAACATACAAGTAGCACAGATTCCTTTGTATTAGATCTTACAACCTTACGTACCATTTGTGGCTTTTTTAAATGAAAATGCATCGTTAAACCTTAACCCTTTCACAGAATGCATTAATCAGGCTGTGTTTAGCAAAAAAAATCAGTAGTGCAATTAATCCCACTTGAGCAATCCAAACATCTTTTATAATTACAAATCTCACTAGTAAGAGACAAATTTAAAAAAAGGAGTACATGCTACCAGTATCATCAGTTTACAAACCAATCGGGATTTCCTGGAACACTTGTGATCAATTTGCATCTTCCTTTTTTTTTTCCCCTTTCCTTTTCCCTGCTTTAGCAGAGCTACCAGCTTCTGGTAACTTTGAGAAAAAGAGAGAGAGAAAAAAAAGGCAAGATATGCTAAAGCTATTCTTCTATCTATCAGGGCCACACAGCAAGTGCAGTAAAGAGAAATCTCCATCAACAAACAGAATTACTAATTTTTACCCTTGCACAGAGATCCTGAGGCTTAGTGGAGAGGTTCTGAGGCATCTCCCTGCAGCGAGTGGAGAGATTCAGAATAGCAGTAGCAGCCATGTGCGCTGCCTCCATGTCATGAGTATAGTCAAAGCTGCTCTTGCTGCAGGTACTGCTGGCACTGCTGCCTCCACCACAACTCATATTGCTGCTGCTGCTAGGGGCATAACTGCTTGTTGTGCTGCTGGTTGGACTCGAATTCTTACAGTAGCGTTTAGCTGTGGGAAGAAATATGACAAGGATGACTCAAAAGAACGAGCATTCTGCATAAGTGAAGAGAAAAAAAAAATGCTGGAGGTGAAATTTATAATGAGCAACAGTAACTGATGCCAAAAAAAAAAAAAAAAAGCCCGCAATAGGAATGATGGCTGTATTTCTTGATTTCTGTCTGTGACTTTTATATGCTACATATGTGAGTTTGTATGAAATAACCTGCTGTAAAAATCTGTATGATGTGACCATGAATCATTCTGACAAACAGAGTGGATTTAGAAAACAACCAAAACACGGAAATACTGCTTTTACCCTGCATATGTAGTCAGACACACAGTCGGATCTGCTTGGCTTATTCAGTTTTATTAATGAGGGGCAACATAACACTATGGGACCTTTCCCTATTTACATGAGCCAACTGTAGATTTAAGGCCTAGACTCCCCAGGTCTGCTGGAGATCAAGCCCCCTGTAAGGCTGATGGGCATGGTCTCTGAGCCACAGTGCTACCCGTATGTCCTCAATCACCCCATGCTTCCTAAAACGTTTCTTCTTTCTACACCACAGGCAAATACTACAACACTGGCCATCAGAAAGGAAAGAAATGTCATGGAAGAAGAAAGGTGATGGTCATATGTGAGTTTTACCATGGCTTGCGCTGTATAAATGGAAACAGATAGAAGTGAAATGTCCCCACCTTCAAACAACCTGACCACCCTGAACTCTTCACAGAAATGATAAGTACCAAAGACAGCCATTCTGCTCACTCCAATGATAGCTGCACTTAGCCGTACTCTGACCAACAGAAGCCACAAGCGGTCACAGAAGAGCCAAGGCACTGACAAAGTTCACATCTAGCCTATCTAAACACAACACAGCACTCTTGCTGTTTCTGAGAAACACTTCTTGCAGCCAAAGGTATTACAGTAATAATGTCAGCCCTATTAGCCCACTTATTTCTCCAACCCTCTTCCCAAATAAACGGTTTTAAAAGTGTTCATATAAAGTGCAGGAAAGTGAGCTCATCTCCTAAATCTGAAAGTTTATGTATTTTCATAAAAAAAGTCAAGGTCAGAGGATACATATATGCATATTACAGCAACTACTTGCCCTTCAGATGGAAATGCATACTGCAGAGATCATACCTTATAGCACAGTATAACAATAACCAACTAGCATGCTGATTAGAGAGCTATAGAAAAAAGGTCACACCCTAGCTAGAGCTCTTCTGTGCTGGGCTCCATTTAAATGGCAGATTCTTCAGGTGTATTTGTCTGAACAGACATACATATAATAATCTGCTCCCATGAGCACAGCCCATTTGTGAAGCACAGGCTGCTTTGGTAGGGTTCAAAAGACAAATCTGAAAGCAAAATATCTCTGCTAGAGTTTATGTCATCCCCTTTTCTCTAAAAAATAAATGAAAAAATCATGGTGTTATTTTTACTGTAAAGGAAATAGTGTTTCACTTATTTCAGAACAGATGGAGTTTTCTCAGGAAAGCCACATAATGCACAGGGTGTGATCTTTTTTAAGTGAAGTGAATGTTAAACATTCATCACATTTCTTTGTTTTGAACACACAGTAGCACTACTGTAGCAGATATCCACTAATAATAAAATTGTGAACTATTTCTTTAGAGTTTCATTATTAATATAGTATTTAGTAGTGGTCAGTGAAAATTCAGCATTTATCCATTGTTACTTTGTAATGGTATCCAAGACACATAAGAATTTTCCTATACTAAAGGAAAGAAATAATTGAATAATTCAGTTTCAACTGTGTTAGCACAGCAAGCACCCTGTACCATTGAACTTGTCAAATTAGAAATGTCTTTCAAAATTCGTATGAACAAATAAGACTTCTGTCACTTGCAAAGAAAATGTTAGTCTTGTGTATAGCAGGTCACATTTAGACAGACATAAGACATACTACATGGGAAATCATATATTTATGAGAATGTGTGCTAAAGAAAGGGAGGGAAAGCTGCAGCTATATACACAGGACTACTCATCAGAAACTCATGCAGGCTCTGATATGGACTCCTCTGTGGCCTTGGTCAAGCTGTATTATCCCTCAGATTCACTTTCCCTATAAATAGAAATGTGCTTCTAAAATTTAGTTGTGTTGTGATTCACTTGCAAAACGCTTTGAAGATTTAAAGCTCATTCTATGTAATTATTAGCCATAAGATTACCAATAATTTAGGCAAAACTTACTTCAACAGAAATGGCCATGGCTATTTTAACTCTACCGTTAGCTGCACATTTTCAGATGAGACACATAACCCAGGCTGTTTATTTCGCATTAGCTTTTCATGAGAAACAAAGATCACCAATTTATAATTAATGAAATCAGGTTGATCTCTAACAAAGGGAAAGCTGACTGTTTCAATACCAGATGATTTATTCTGCTTGATACACCACCTAACCCTGTGGCACCAGGTTTTGGAAACTCTGCTGCCCACCTACGCTTTGTGATCTGGAGTGAAACCAAAAGTGGAGTACGCTTTTTCCCATTAAATAACAGACACAGGTCTAACCAGCTGCATGCTCAAACTGGCTTCCCATAAGGCATGCCTTGGGACTGATGACAAAGAACCTCTCAAAATCTACACACTCCTCTTCCTAATTAACAATGGAGGAGTGGGAGAAATCCCAACAATGTAAAGGACCAAAGGAAAACACTTGGAGTGGGATTAAGTTCTGCCCAGGCACCCTCTTCCCCAGTACAGCCTAAATACTGAATGCGTCACATAAATTACAGTTTCAACCCTTCTGACTTGCACAACAAGAAATTCATCTCGCCTAACTTCAGACATCTGACCTAGTCATTACAGGCTTCCCATATAGGCAGTAAAAAAACATAGGAACTTTCAGGCACTGATTCACATGACCAGTATTAAGTACTTCAGGAGGAAACTGACTAAATCAGAGAAGTGTCTATCTTTCTCCCTGGATCTGAAAGGAGTGATGAGCTCAGATGTAGGTGCTGATAATAAAAGAAGTCTACGTATGGTCAGATAAATCTCACTCCTAACATTTTCTCAGTGTTTTGATGGAAGGAGCCAGTAATACTAGTGGAGTGAGAGTTGCTCCTTACATCACCTGAGCAACTGAAAGAGTTGCTGTCTCCTCTGCTTGCTGTGACCAGCCCTTCTTATCTCTACTGCTGTATGCCATAAGCCCAACATCCAGCACACCATGAAACTAGTTTCAAAGGAAAATCAAGCTCACAAACACAAGATTTATCAAGAATTATCAGAGCAACCTACCCCACCACACAAAGTACTCATTTTCTGTTTTGTTTTTCTAAAGCTTACTGGTGAGAAAAATCAAAAAAGCAATCCAAAGGAGCTATTTATGTTCATGTCACTCACAACCAAACACTTATTAAACATATAATCCATTTCTGTGATGATTAAAATACAGTGCTTACTTACAATTAAAAAAGGAGAGAGACACAAAGTTACTGATTTTTCATATCCATAGACTATTTGTTTCATACAGTCAGGAAAAACTAAAGTGCTGTTTACATTCAAGTTTCCCTAAAACCTTAGTCTTACTTTCAGGTTCTTCAGGATAACTTTCCAAAACTAAATCTGCTTTCACATAAGCATGTTTTGCTGACATACACAACAGGTATGCACTCTGTACTTCCATAAGGCCTCTAGTAGCAATAATTAATAACTTTTTTTGCACAAAAATATGAAATCACCTGAAAATACTGCAAAACTTCCTGAGGAAAAGTCTCTCCTTCAATTGAAGACCCTATTTCTGAAATATCCATCACATTAATTTATGTTAACTGTCAGCAAAATCCTTCTTCCAATGAAAGTCAGTGCCAAAGCTCTGACTATTTTCAGTGTGCCCAGGGTTTCACTTCATCATTCTATGAATTAAGCTGATTTTCCTGAGGAAATTTTGAAACCCTTTGCCAACTGAAGCCAAATATGATGGAGTGTTTACAAAATTATCAAAGATGTGAAACCTAAAGGTTTCATGAAAATCAAAACAAAGTATGAACAGAAACTCAAATTAGGATGCATCTCTGGGATTACATAGGCATGTCTGTCTGGACAAACAGCTCATATATCACTTGGAATGAGGTAGAGCATGTGCTACCTCCTGCAGAGGCAGGGCTATGGAGCAATTCAATAGGGATTTAGCCTTTGTTTGGAGAACAACCTGCTCCAGCTATAATGGTGTTCAGCAGTTCCAGGTACATAAGAACCACATATGCTTGCTGCATTCTATTATATTGTATTATGAATCACATGTAGACAGTGTCCCTCAGTCCTCTCTGGCTCACAGTACTGAGCAGTGAAGCACTCTAGTCCCAATCTTATTGCCAAGTAAAATTCCTATTTATATCAGTGGGAAGTGAATGTATATAAAGACAGTGACCTACACCACCTTAACCTTTCATTATTGAAGGCCACTGTTAAACATTTGTTTAATGTTACATGCATTGTCAAGTTCTGGGATTTGGGGAAAAACCTGGAGTTTTTAGTTAGTTGCTGAAAAGGCAATTTAAATGAGAAAAATATGCATCAGTTGTTTAAGCATCAGTAATTTGATCTGAAAATACCCAAGTCCACAGGATCCCCAGCTATACTCTGATTCTTTCCTTTCTGCAAGAGTAGACAGAGCATATACACAACAGTATATGCGATATCAATATGTTGAGTATAATGAGATATTGACAACAGTTAATATCTCATTTACCGTATATTAATGTACAGTCATTAGCTTACTAAACACAGAGCTAGTGCTTTACCTTCACTAATGTTCAAGTCCTTATTCTGATACAAGGCAAACAAGATGAGTTTATGAGAAAGGAAAAAAGGGCAATTTTACATAAAAACATGTTGCCTTTCACAACCTTTCTCCTTTCCACTCTAGTGCAAGAACATGCCTGCTGATTCTATGATAAAGTAAAATATCTAGAATATCAGAAATATGAAAGCAAGTGTTATATCAATTTTCCCTTTCTCCACTTACCTACTTTTGAATGCCAGAGTCTCTGTTCAGGCAACAACATAAATTGTTCTATAAAGTAGATTTATTTCTGTTTTCCTAAACAGAAATCTGACACCTGCCTGAAATTTCCTATGGTAGTCAGTGAGTGGTATCAAATATTTTAACCAAAAAATAAACCATTAACACTCAGAAAAAGAAAAGAAAAAGAAAGAAAAAAAAAAAAAAAGATAAAGGCACACTTTGGTTTTATATATATATGTACACACACACACATATATACATACGCATATAATTGTACTGCTCTGGAAATTCCTCATATCTTCAAAAGCTACAATCCAAATCCTCATTCTCATCCTGTAGTTCATTTTGTCCCTTAATAAAAAACCTCTTGCCTGACAGACCCATCCATTGACTTCTGAACTGAAGCCACTTTCAGCCTACTCCTAAACATGTTACTTAGGTTTTCCATAGAATTCTTCAGGTGAATTCATGAGGACAAACTGAGCAGAAATGCCTCATTAAGTATGTAGCAGTGATTTCTGAAGTGCAATGACATCCAGGTTTTCTACTTCTATATCCCCACTGAGCAAGTATGCTATCTTTATAGGTAACCTGAACTACTGTATGGAAGCATGAATCCTAATGTGACTCTTGAGGCCAGATCTCCCAGACAGCAACATAAGGACTAGCACTATTACTTAGCTTTTATTGCAATCTCAACACATCCCAGGAGCTTAATAGCTGGAGATGTTTTTTTTGCCAGCACAACAAACCTGAAGCAAGTACCAGATAAAACAGTACTCTTTAAAAATGCCTTAAAAATAACTTACACATGACAGCATTCCTCATAATGCTAAATGAACATGAAAACATGTCTTATTTGTATGATGTTTACATATACAACAACATGATTAACTGCAAACTTGTCTCTCATGTATAAGAGTGTGCACCTCCTACCATCATATCCTTTGGGGGATATATCCCTGGATTGCACCTTGGGAGCTATGGCTCTCTTGCCATAGGCATGGTTGTCATAACTGTTATATTCAAACGTAGTCTTAGAGTATTTCTCTAGTTCCTTGGCCAAGTTGGAGCGGGGTGTGGTGGTGGGGACATTGTTTCTGTAGCCATACTGAGGGATCTCCAATTGCTTAACAAAGCACATGGGCCTAGAAATTAAAGATATGTAAAGTTTGTTAGATGCAGTTCAGTTTACTGTGTCTGTGCATAATTTATAGTTCAGATTAGAAAATCTTAGTTATTTCTTGTACTCAAGAGATAGCAGTATATTTTTGCACTTGCTTAGTTTGGTTATTTTCAGCAGACAAACAGTATATATTTTCTTGAACAAAGCCTAGACAAAATTAATTCTAATACCACTAAATGTATCTTGCAGCTACGAGTATTTTAAAATGCTGTTTTAAAATACTTCAGGGTTTCCCTTTCCCCATGTAATTGCATCACATAGCAAACATTTTTCTCTTTTGGGAGGGGCAAGCAGTCTGACAGAAGAGGCTTGGACAAATTTATTAAAATGTCAAAAAGAAAAAATAGCACTGGAAGCTCAGCTTAATTAATGGAGTTTCCTCTGAATTTCTTTCAATAGAATTGTATACTGATTTCCTGTGTGCTTTCCAAAGGAGCTAGTCCTGTTCATCCCTTAGTATATAAATCCATGTTCATCTTGAGAAATATACAGAATAGTTTCACAATCTCTGCTAACTTTGAGCTGCTGCCTTACAGGTCCTGCTCACCCTTAAATGCAAGGTTCTGGCAGGAGCTGTGGTTTCTGATACACAGGTACACACCTCAAGGAAGGTCCTGTGAATGAATACAGAATAAATCTATCAGCTAAATTTCTCTTTTGTTGGAGGATAGTCAGGAAAAGCCCTGACTGATCTCATTTGGCCACTGTTAAATCTCATTGAAAGAATGATGCAGTGAACTTCACTGTCACACTGTCTTCTGCAGGTGGCCACAGAAGTAATCAGCTCTCAAAGCAGGTAAATGATAGTCAGAGCCTGCAAACCTTACCTACCTAAGAAGGTGTTATATGACTGGGTCATAGGAAGCAACTGCTACACAGTGCTGCATGTCCACCTACTGCGTTTAGCAGGAGGCAAAGATGATGAACACCTGAGATGCTTCTGCTGGAATCAAGAATCATACAATCAAACCTTTTTTTCTTTTTCTTTATTTTTTTTCTTTACTGCATTTATAACCCAAAGAAATGGAAGGAACATTCTTAGGAACATAAATTCAGTCAAGACCAGAAGTATCATCATGATGACTGACAAAATGGAATATGATAAATAGTAATAGGTTTTGAATATTATATTATGTTTTTCTGAATGAATTCATTTTCATAGAATTTAGTCAGGATATTTACGTGAAGATCACCCAAGAAATTATATTAGTCATACTTTTCCCTTTGATTTATGCATGCTTATTCCGTTAGACACTCCTTCCTCACAGAATACAGTGGGCTTATTTATACAATGAACTGATATGAATAGGATTTTGAAACTATCTCAAGATATATTTAGTTAAAAAAATCAATTCAGACCTTGTACATTCAATGCAAATCCAAAATTTCTGTGGAACATAAGTCCTGTGAATTTGATCTCTTTTAAAGTAAGAAATTTTAAATGCAGGTGGGATGGAAACTGGATGAAGGCAAATATTCAAGATTTACTCTTAGAACATCTCTCTCTGCCTATCATTTGCCTGCATGCAAATATTATAAACAGCTTCAAGTTCTTAATCTTAAAAACTTCAATGACTTAAAGGTAAGAGGGAAGTGGAAGATGCGATGAAAGCATTGAGTTGCCTATAAAATCTGAAACACAACCAAAGTTACAATTCAGCTCAACTTAGGAAGTTTGCCAGGAAACCGGATGCTGCTTTTGAGCAGTTGCCACCTTTGTATGGCCTCTGATGAGCAGCAGAAAAAGCCACTGCATTTTTGATCTTTTTTCATCAAGGGTGTTTTGTTTTTTTTTTTTTTATTAATAGGATTTGAAGAGCCTTTCTCTAAGAGAACTGTCTGGGATGCTTTACGAAAAATTGCATGATCTGAATTAGGAGCAGTTAAGATAACGCCTATCAAAAATAATGTGAGGAAGGAAAACAGTCAACAGGCACAACAAGAAATCTTCTAGAGATGTGAACCATAATTCTGTGTTCTTAGCTTTATGAAAAGACTGGGTTTTGAAAAGACCATCAAGATTAGATGAAGTTTTAAGAGAGTATTCAAAGAATGATGTTGATTATACAGTATAAAAGTTTCATTTTAAGCAGCCCTATCAGATTTTAAATCTGTCAGACAGCTAAATACTAATAAACCTATGAGATAAGTAGGAAATTCTGGGAACTAAAGCTGCAGCACTTCCTCCACACTCTTCAAGGCAGCTGAGAGGGATGTACCTATCCCAGCCTACAGATATTGCAGTATCCATGGAGAAATTCTGCAGCTCTTGGGGCATCATCAGCATAAAGCTGGTACAATCATTCAGAAGTCTAGTTCCTTTACATGTATCCATCACACTTCAGCTCCTTAGAAATAGTACTTTTTCCACCCACATACCTCAAAAAAGACAATAGCACAAAGCTGGGTACAGCTCTGGATAACTGCAGAATCATATGCAGATGAAGATAATTATGACTAATTGGTTTAAGGTCCTTCTTGTATGAAAATTTGGGACAATTTTTATTTCTGTCTTTCCTGGCAGTAATGGGGGAACAAAGACCTAAGCCTGACCTTATTTTGTAATCTAAGCTATACCTGGTACTTTTCCAAATATCCTGCCAAAAGGCATGCTACCAGTTTGGTAATGCAAATAGGGCTTCTGGTTTAATTTAAACTGATATTTACTAGTAAAAGCCTGCTGAAAAAACCAAGACTTACCGGTAAATATTAGTTTATTCCCAAAAGATACCAACTTTTTTCACATTGTTCTTAGACTTTGCACTCCAGCAGTCATCTTTACACCAAACAATGCCTAAGACAAAAATGAGCTTTTCAGCTTTACATGTATTTGCCAAAATAATTACCAACCCTCCCCCATGTAAATTGAGTGGGAAATATACATTGTGAGAATTGGATCCAGAAGCCCTAATTCTAACTCTTCTTTAAAGGAGATATATATGTATATACAACATATGTAAATATAAATTCTCAGATTAGGTGAATGTGTGGTGAATTCTGCATAATAATAAGTATTATAGTGATTTCTAATACCTTAAAACCCGATCTGATGCCTGGTTTGATTTTGACACATCACAGTTCTGATGCTTCTCTTGAGCTTTAGCCAGTTTCTCTGCTGCAGCAATAGGACATCCAGAGAGGCTGCAATTACAGAAAGGAAATTTAATTGCTGGTCCTGAGTAGTTTCACATTATAGCATTGATCCAATTACTCCTTCTCCTTAACCAGCATCAGGAAGAATCTGAAGGAAAGGTATTTCCAATGGCTTTTTGGTCATACATATTTTCTCTAGAATAGACTTTCTTCCTCCTGCTTTCAAAATTACGTGGTAGATCTCATATCTGCCCTTCTTCTCTGACTACATGGGTACATTATTCATGGATGTCAGCCAGCAAACATACCACTAGGAGAGGAGAATACAAACTGAAATCTACTGTGCAGCTCTGCTAGCAGACTTGTGACCTTTATGCATCTACAAATGCTGCCAATGAAATGGCTCCTGAAGATGATTAAATGACAACACCACATAGGCCAAATCTTGCACCGCTTCATACTTCATTCAGGTCTATTAACTCTAATCTTTTTTCCTAGGTATATACATGAGGCAAAATTTGGCCTTGAGTCTGTAAATCTACATCTCAACAGTGATATACTTTGTGTCCTCATGAATTTCAGCCACTAAAGTAAGTTTTCTAGAAGTAGATGATGTAATGTGAAAAGAACTTCTGCACTTGAATTGAAATTCAATTAGATTTGCAAATGATGAATTTTTACTGAAGTGATAATAATAAGCCTAATTCTTCTGGAAAAGATTTAGAACACGGAAAAATAAATACACGGATGCCAGCAGATGGTGCTCTTAGTGAAGCTGTAAAAACCTGTGACCTGACAGTGGAGGGGGTCCTTTCCTTGTCATAGTCTACTGCATGCTTATGTGACCGCAGCTCTCTGTGAGTTCCACAGGAAAAGAAATTAAAATGAAAGGCAAAGCAGTGCACTCCCAGATGTTCCCTCCTCTACAGGAAATAAGGGAGGAAAAAAAAAAAAAAAAAAAAAAAAAGTGAAGCAGAGCAAAATGCCCCAAAAGCTGCAGAAAGAGGTGAGCACAGACTGCAGACTGCTCCCCTCAGCCCTCCCTCCTTGCCCTACTTCTGCGGGGGGGGTGGTGGTGGTGGTGGTGTGTCTGTCCGGTTTTGAAGTCAAGCTAGAGGGCAGCTGCACTCTGCTGACGTGCTTTTATACAGACACCTAGTAGATACTCAACCAGAAGTGAAAGCTGCTTCAAGCAGCAGTGATTTCTGTAAAGCCTTCTCAGAGGTTTTTGCTGCATCTACTGGCAGCATCACTGCAGAGAAGAAAAGGGTACCAGAGTTTATTGCAGAGAGTTGGTACCCACAAGAGTCTTCTGGGAGACATACAGTTAATATGAGGTGATCTAGTAATCCAGAGCTTGAAAAGACTGGATGTCAAGTGCCTGTGTATGCCTTTAAGCCTTCATGCTGCAATTAACATTAAAAAGGAATTCTATAATGAGAACCTTGCATGGTTCCTTTTACCCTCTTAGCCCCACTTCCTGGATTTTTGAAAATTGTGAAGAAATTAGCAAGATCTTCTTATTCTGTGTGAAAATTATAACATATACTAAAAACTATAGTATCATTTTGATAATTTTGTTATTTGTTCAGAATAATTTAATAAGCAATGATATCCTTTCTCTAAGAATTTATTACTGATCTTCAAAAACTAGAGATTTGATCTTCATTTGTTAGGCTACAATATTTACATCTAACATTTCTGGTTTCGCATTTTTAAATTTAATGAGACATTTCCATATAGTTTCTTAAAAAGGCAAAATTCTCTTTTAGTTTTAGCCCAGTAAGAGCTTTGGGATTGGGTCTATGGTCAGTAAGAAAACTAACTCTTCTAATGTCTGTGTATGTAAAATGCTGTTTCTCACATATTAAACAAAACCCCAACATTTTAAGGAGTGGATTTTTTCTGAAATAATCCCTGAAGACAGTGAAGTGTGAAAACGAGAACTCTGCCCAAGTCCTAATGACACTGGCAGACTCCTCTTTCTCCTTGTGACATACTCATAAGAAGTTGTACCATCTGTTTTGTACCACTGCTTTTCAGCTAATATCAAAATGAAAAGGGAAAAAATCCACCCAAAAAGCTAAAGAGGCTTAAAATGTCTTCTGTAGAATTCAATTCATCCATACAGAAGCAAACGCACACTCCTTCTCCTTAGAAAATACATGAATAAATGTTACTCTTTAAAATGAATAAAGCACACGAAGCACCATCTGTCAATCTTCAGAACAAAACAACAAAACACACACTCACACCCCCCGCCAGTGGACTGCTAGAAGGGCTGCAGTTCGGAGGCACTGTTCCCTCTAGATTGATGTCCAGCGATGGCATCCTTACCTTCTGTGAGAATTCCTGTTGCTATTTACGTGGCCCCGGCCTGTGCAGCCTGGTGTAGGACACTTAAGAACATTTTCATGCATGGCAAGAACTTGACAAGGAGAGTAAGAGAAAACAGCAGAGTATGAAAACAAGAAAAAAAAAATCAAATCCCAGTATTTATGAAACCATTTTAAAACAAAGCAGGATTCATTAACAACCAGCATTCCTCAAAATACACATGACACACATAGCCAATAAAGCCTGATGAGGGAAGTAAGTATTGTGACCCTATGCTCATTAACACAGGGCAACAGTGAAAGTTATGAAGGTTACAGAACCTATAAACGAATACATTTCTGGTGCAACAGTGAAGCAGAAGACTTGCAACATCTTCTTCATACAAAACACTGAGCAAAGATCAGCTCAACAGTAAAAGGTGAGCTAACAACAGTCCAATACAAAATTGTGGCGTAAAAAATTCTTTCAGGAAATGTAAGCATTCATAATACATGGCTTTATACATATAGTATCAAACTCAAGAGCAGAAAATCCACTCTCAAGTTATATGGAGAGAACACTGAATTATTTGAAGCAAACCTCAATACAAGCCTGAATAGAATTTAACCCTAACTATATGACAGTTCAATTGAGCTATGGACCAGTTCTGCCAACTTCTACATAGATATATCATTAATATCTATGTTACAAGCAGAACTGGTCCTTTAACTTTTACTTGTACTCTCTAAAAATGTGAAAATTGCAATGGATAGAACTGTTTTTCAAAAGACCAAAACCTAAAAATAAGTACTTAAAAAATTGAGGGATAGCAGAAGAAAAGAAAAAAAAAAAAAAAAAAAAAGAAAGAGAAATATATAAAAAACTAAAATGCGGTACAAGCTTAAGCAAGTAAACTGATCTACATCTGCATCCATTGCAAGCTGGATGGAAAACTTGCTCCCAAAACTGCTCAGAGCAGTACTCTTCTAAATCATAAATCTCATGCTATGACGTGCCAAATTATCAAGAACTTTTTGGAGGTGCTGAGGAGTTTTGTGGGACGTGAGATGCATCTGAATCCATGTCTCACAGCTGGATGGCAGTACATCCCTCTACAGAAAAATGCCATCCAACCCTTGCAAACTTCTGGTTTTCCCAAACCAGAAGTAGTCTGGACGCCTGTATTTAGTTCTCACACACAAAAAAAAAAAAAAAAAAAAAAAAAAAAATCATTGAATTCTTTGACTAAGAACTGAATAAAAGCTGTTCAGAAACTTGAGAATTTATCTACATACACTGATTAAAAGATAACCATCATCATCACCCCATCATGAGTGTGCTAAAATGTGCATAGATGCAAAAGCTTTACTCTGAGATTTCTACTATTCAAAGCTGTTCTTGAAACATGCTTCACAAGGCCAACACCATGGGGAGAAAAAAAAAAAAAAATGAGCTCACCTTTTTCATTTTAGTAGGTACAAGAGCATGCAAACAGTTTAAAGCTATATTCTTCTTTGATTTACAAAGTCTTCTAAAGAGCATTTTATTTATTATTTGCAAAAGAGAAAGAACCTTGAGCAACCAAATAAATATTTGTTTCAGAGAATTACAGGGTCCTGTACTAGGAGAAATTACCCTGCACTAGGTTCTGTACTAGTGGAGAAATTACTCTGTTCTACTGTATCAAATATCAACCAAGCTACAGCAATTTCCTGAAGCATTTTCTCATTACTTCTGGGAGAAGCCACCGTATCCATAAAAGAGGAGGCTTTTAATGTCTGCCACTCTTGGTGTGCTCATCTACTTCTATTCTTACATTCTTAAGAACCTATTTTCCTTCTGAAACTGGTGACCATTTTAGCCCTGACTGCCTTCATAATATTTTTATGCTGTTATAAATCCACTGAGGTTAGGTGTATGAGTGCTGGTGGACAGTGGGGATTTTAGGTCCATAGGCTTCAATGGAATAACTTCATTTTAAAATTGGTGTGAAAGAGAACTGGACCTCAGCTAGACACTTGTCTGGTGTAAATCAGCATAAAGCAATTAGCTTCAACAGACCTACGCTGACTCCACCAGCCAAAGAGGTGACTTCCAGAAACTGAGTCCCCTGCCTTCAGGAAAATCACCTTGAGCTCATATGGGTGAACCTTTGTTGCAGAGAACCCACTGACATGGCAGGAAATTCCACCCATGTGACTGACAGGGGATGTTTGCTCAAAATCCCCAGTTGTGAATCTGAGTAAATGCCAAATTAATATTTTTAATAATATAAACTTTTTTAACATAAATTATGTTTCTGACACAACAACAACAAAAGAAAGGGTGTGCAAGTTTTTCAGTACTATTATTCCTGTACAAGACAACAGAGACAGTTGATGTGACATCAGCACTCAGAAGTAAAAGCAGTGCACATCTTCAGGAAACCTTTTTCTCTGTTGACTGAATAAATCTATTTTAAAATAAGCTAGGTTTCTTAAAATCAAAGAATACAGCTTTAAAAGTTGTTCTTTCAGTGTAAAAGTTAGTAGAGAATGGAAATGATGTAAGAAAGGAAAAGGTATAACACAGAACAGTTGACTAAAAGTTGCAACAAACCATACTGAAAAATGAAATTAATTTGTAAAATAAAAAGTTTAAAAAGCATGCTAGAAAAATCTTTGTAGTTTTATCCCCAGTTTCCATGAAACAATGTGAACTTACTTTCTGGAGGGACCCTATCTTTGTGTGGGCATCCTGACAAACTGCGGTGATGGGGGTAAAGCCCCGTTACATGGCCAGTTCCATCACACCCAGGGGTAGGACATTTGCTTTCTTTCTTTTCTGTTCTTGAGGGATCTATAATTTACAACAAATGTGTCAAGTGAATGATGCTTTTCACATTTCTGTAAGAAGGTTCATTTAATCATGTAATTTACTCTTTGGCAAATGTTCTTATGAAACCAGAACATTAAAAAAAAAAAAAAAAACAAAAAAAAAAACAAACCAAAACAATAGAAACCCTTCCACGTCTGAACACAGTTCTGTCACTTTTATTCCATTATCTTCTTTTCAGACTGCAGGCTCCTATGATCACAGTAATATCTATTCGCAGTGGCTGGAAAGTGACCTTTTTAAAGCAAAGCCATACCACTGTCAATCAATGTTCTGCTGGCAAGCATCAGCTCAAGGGTGTAAGGTCATTTGGAAACTATTTAGTTTGAGTTTTCCTTCTTTACATTCTTATTTGCCTGATGTATTAAGGTCTGCAAATGCACTGTTAGAATAGTTCAGTGTCCTGAGAGTAGCAAACTCAGCTCTTCAGGATAACAATTCAACGATTCAGCACGAATAAATCCCTTTCCCAAGGCTCACTGTGGAGACAACTCGTTTTCTTTAAATATCTTATGAAGTGGTAGAAATTAGGTAAATATTCTTTCTTTCCAATAAATTATGGTGGGGTAAAAACTGAAATCAGAATTACTGAAAATATCACTTGCTTTGTAAATCTGGGCCATTACAAACTTGCATATATATAATGCTTGAATATTCATGTGCTTAAAAGGTTAATGATCTTTTAGAATGTTGTTGGATCATCTGTCTACAAATCAATGAAAAGTCTAAATAGACATTTTTTCAACAAAATAAAGCTTTCTGCCAATAATGTAGTGGAGCTACTGGTGAGATTAATCCTGAACTTGAACTTTCTCACATACTTCATCAGCTTGTTTCCTTTAACAGAACATCTGTAAAATAACATCCCTACCATTCCAGCCCAGCACAGGATACAAATTACATCCTATCATCTTGACCACAGTTGCCAGATTTTGGACACTACTGCTGATTTTCATATTAGTATTAAAGAAATAAAATTGAGTATACTCTATACTCATTTTGGCTCAAGATCATCCAACATCCCCTTTCCATTTTTTCAGACCATCTGTATTTCAATACACAATCTGAGCTACACTCATTTAGTCCACACTGCTCTTGTAATTGCTCTGCTTAGTATTTATGCTTTTGCCTCTGGAAAATAAGTTTTTGCTAATTATTTTCCATGAAGTCCTTCTTACATTAAATTCCATCCCAGCTTCAGCAAAGGCAACCCAGTACAATCAGTTGAAATTTCAGTACTTCATACACATACAACCCATTTTTTTCACCATGAATCAATACAATCCAAGGTTCACATTCAGTTGTGGACTTACTTCTCCTTGACTTCCTTCTGGTAGTTTATATACATATATATATATTTTGATACTTTTACATTCCAAGTTCTTCCAAAACATCTTCATTTTAGATAAAATCTTTAGTTCATTGTAATGATTTTCCATGTCTTAATTCCATTCTTAAATTTTAATATGATATTTAAATCTTATCTTTTGCAAATGGAATCCCTAATTATGACAGTTTTACATTACTTAGCTTGCATGTTGACTGTAGAACACAGCTCTTTGTTTCATGCTCTTTAATGATATAAACGCACATACAAATCTATCTCCAAAGTGCTATACAGTCATCACAACACTCTGGGAAAGACTGTACCCTTGTATGTTAGGAAACTGAAGTGAAGAGATCGAGAAGTTAAACCCAAGGCCACAGAAGGAGCAAATGTCAGAGGAGGGATTCAAATTCCTGCCAGATAGGCCTGTGCTGAGACCACTAGAACAGCAAGCCCACAGCTACATACATATACAACTCTAAGCAGCTCTTCAAGTCAAGTACTTGGGGATGTGTAAAAGTACTAGGTAACTGAATAAGTAATGTAAATGAAATATAAATTATGTAAATATAACAATATTCAAGGACTGCAAAAAATGTAGATGATTAATAGACCATAACGGCTTTTTAGAGACTCTAAACTAGAGGAACTTTAGCTTCTCCACATTGTCAGAACTCCACAAAAGTCAATGAAGACATTCTGATTTAGAGCCACCGAGGATCCAGACACTCAGACCCTACAGTGTCAAGCAAAATCTGCTGTGTATTCAAGTTACAGAATGTATCAGATCCTTAAGAGCCATTATGGTCTAATGAGTCAGAAAAGATGCTGTATACTACTCTTAATGATTTCAAAACTTGCATAAAATTGCACTTGCACAATTTCCCATTGGTTTTAATGGAAGACGTTTGATTAAAATTTTGACAACTGTATACAAAACACTGGACACTCTTTTGTAAATTCTCTTCTGCTAATTGGGAGAAACATTGCACAGGTTTTTTTAATACTGTAACCTTTCCTCACTCTTTGCCACAATTGGAGTATTGTCTGGGTGAAGATAGAGGATTCAAAAGGTTTTAAAATTCAGAAATTTCAGAAGAAAGCCTGTTTAGAAGGCTTTAAATGTCAGGGGGAAAGAGCTAGTGGTCCCTTAACAGTTGTTTCAGCAGCCTCTGAAAGCAGAACTCCAGAAGTCAGGAGGTAATTCTCCCTGCAAACTTGTGTACCCAAAAAGTTTCTACCTAACCATATCACACATCTCTGTGGCTAATTCTCCTGGGAGTATTTGGAAGATAATGTGGGAGGGGAGAACAAATGATATAAGTAATAGTGTTATTTAAAGATTCTCTCAACAACTACCAGAATGTTTCCTATGTTTTTTGAGTAATGAAGGAATGTTTCTTTTTTCTTTCTTCCTTTATTAAAAAAGCATAGAATGATCCACTCATGAAGTTTCTTGGTCCAAACTACCATAATATTTAGTCCTTGTCTGGGGCTTGGACCTATCCTCAATTCAGCCTGAAGCTCCTAAGAGATAGGATGGTTCAAAGAAGCTCTAGAATTTACTGAAATAGGAAGTCCATTCTTTTGTTACTGCCTGAAATTATATATAGTCTTTTTGGAAACAACAGATCAATATGCATAAATGCTTTTCCAGGCATACATAGACTGGAAGGGCTGGACAACACCTGAGTTAAAAAAGCTCTGCAAAAATTAATATTGGTTTGCCATGTTTTCTGTGGTTTTATTAGACACGTATTTTTAAAGGGAAGTGTACCTACAACAGGTCATATGTGAACAACATTTAGCACAAAATCCACATGGCTATTGCAGTAATACACTAAATAAATAAAGTTGTCTTTCCCAAATACCCAAAGTTACTATAGCATTCAATGGAATATATGCTTCTGTTTAAAATAAACAGAACTTTGCTATAATGCACTGCAGAAGAGTGTGACATGAGTAATTTGCATGTTTTTCTAAATGACTGGTCATTACTTTAAGGTTTGCAAAAAAAGACCAAAACTTTTTTTGGACCAAGATGTTGTCTGCCTACCTGAATGTCACCGGCAGATCTTAGGGTATCACTTTTTCAAAACAGGTAGTTATAAAAAGGAGAAAGATGTCCACCATCTCAGTGGTAGAAAGGAAACCAAGTATTTTTACAACAAATACAAGATAACGCCAGTCCCTGCTTAGCATCTCCCAAGAAATACCATGTCCTCAACTTCCAGTAAAGTCAATGGGAATTAGGGGTGTTCAATGAGTCTCAGGAGGTATTCAACACTTCATACAACACAGCCCTACATCTACAGATGTAGACAAGTTAAAGAGGGGTGTGGTAATATAAACACACCATCACCATCATAATCCCGTAGATTAAGTCATTCTAAAGGTAACCTTTAATCTGTTTTTTTTTTCTTTTCCTTTTATTTTTATTTTTTCTTTTGTATTGAATTATAATCAAAGCAGCACCTTAACTGTTTCCACAATGGAATGAAACCAGTGAAGTGGAATGCACATAAGAAAGAAATTGCTATTGATCTCAGCCCAGGCCACAACATGCCTTGCCTAGCAAATGGTTTCCATTACCTTACTATCTTAAGATAATTAATTTGCAGTCACTGCCCCTATCTCATGTTATCGGTCATTCTGATACTGTTCAATTTCTATCAGGCAATTCTACATTTTAGACGGGAGAGGCTTCATCAATAACTGTCATTTGATGATAATTTTATAAGTCATGATGCCACCTACCCAATCTAATCTGTAAAATATGCACTTCACAGCTGATTGACTACCTGCTACTAAAACCCCACTCTCCAATATAGTTTGCAACACAATTCTCTTCATGGCTTTTTAATTATTACTACAAAATATATTAAAAACTTGAGAAAAATCTTTGCCTCTTTCAACATGATCTCTTATTTGGTTTGTTTCCCTAAAAGTTCTTTTTTTTTTTTTTAATTTGGCCAAATGATATTCATATCATTTGTATATACTTCTAACATTGCAGAATTAATGCTTTTAAAATTATAGCATGATGACATTGTACAATTATGTTATACTACTACAGTTCAAATAAAGTTCCCATTTTGTGAAATTAATAACTTCATTTCAGATATCTATGCAAAACTTAACACATTAACTCACACTTTCTCATGACATAACATACGGTATATAGAAATATTACCTTTACCATAATATGGCTTTTTGACATGGCCGTCACTGGGTTTAGGCTTCCTGTCATCTCCAGAAAGGTGTCTTGGAGACTGTTCCTCATATGATCTCATATTATCCCTCCTTCCAGCTTCCACTGCCATTTTTTCTCTCATGGCTTTTGCTCTCTCAGTTTCCAAAGCAATTGCTTTCTCAAGCAGGGTTAAGTTACCTTTTGTCATATCAAACACTTCTTCAGACCTATCTGAAGTAATAGAGGTGGTATCATCGTCTCTTTCATGACAACCATCCTCCTTTGCACAGCTAGAAAAAGTCCTAGATCTGGGGCTCAACTGTTCTTCAAGCCTCATTAGGTTCATCATATCAGAGTAATTCCGGTCTGGTGTTCTTCCTTGGAAGTCATCTTCTTGCCTGACATGCTGACGAGTGTTCATGTTTTGTTGTTGATTTCTTTCCTGTGGGTTTGTCTCACTGAGTTTCCTAGCCAGATCAAAACACTGGTTCCTTAAGCACTCCAAACTGCTGAGACACACCTCTTCATCACTCTCCTCCACCATTTTTTCTGTAAGTCCATTGTTCACAGGCTTCCCTAGCATTACAAAGTTCATATTCCTATTATCTTGCTGTGAAGTACTGTCTGCATAATTTCTGTCATTAATGTTTTCTGAAAGCACTACACCATGTCCTTGTGCTAATAATTTAAGGGAGTCCACTGTTTCCCTAACAACATCACTGTCTAAGTCTAAACTCAGCTCACTTTTCCGACCAAGATTTTCATTTTTGTCACTATCATCTTCCAGACTATTAGATGTATTGCTGTTCATTTCTGATTCTGTCCTGGCTCTGTATGCTGCATCCTCTGCAATTTTGCCAAGATTTAACAATGACTTGGCCACCAGTTCATCGTAATTATCATACTCATCATTATTGTTATCGTCTTTTTCTGTGTCTTGCATTATTCGAGTATTGTGACAATTCATTTGATGGTCTTCTGCATAAAAAACAGAAACAAAGAAAGAAACAAAGAAAGAAAGAAAAAGGAAAAGAAAAGAAAAAAGTGGCTACAATTGGAACTGTTGTTGCAATCGCATGGATAGAAAACAAACTGCATGTCAAATATTGTTAATCATACAGCAATTCTATAACACTAAGGTCCATGTGAAGTGAATTTCTCCATAGTCCATAAGGCTATTTTTGTTTATTTGCTATTCACATGAATTTATCTCACAAAACTGATATGAAAAAAAACCAATAAAAATGCTGATTACTACTCCTGCTAAATATTATGTCATAAATACTTATGTTTCTCCTTTTACTTCTGTATTTACAGTTTTATGGGGTTTATTACAATCACATTCCTAATATGACATAATTGCCTATGTTTCCAACTATTCTTACTCCTATGTCCTGTCAGTATGGTAGATGGCAAAGGAGTGAGTACTACTGGATTTATTCTCTTACTGATGAACATGATTCACCAAAAGAGAAATAATATATACCAAGCAGGAAATGGTCACTCTTTTAACACCATACACACCATTAGTACTAGATAACCAATGACTATGCAAAGATCAAAATGGCATTTTTACTTAGTGGATCCATCAGCAGAAATCAAAATCTCTCAGTTTAACTATGCAAACTGTGGAGAAGTAAGAATTTTACAAGAGCTGTTACATGAAAGGATGAAAGAAGCACTTGTATGCACAATATAATTTTAAGTAAATATGCTAGCCCAAATTATATGGTCATATATGTGGTCATGTTATCGACAGTCCTGTATATTGTAGCATAATGCTGCAGAGTTGCCACATCTTGTTTTTTTTTAGTAACTACTGAATAATAAAGGGATAACTTAACAAAGATGGAGCCAATGTGAGGCCCTGAGGGTGAGCTTCATGTCACCTAACTTCAGACATGAGCAAGGCAGACATCTACATCCATTTAAGCTATTTGATATTCCTGTTCTTTGTCAGTAAGAGAAGCAGACACTTTAAGGATACAGTCTGCCTGATCTGATTAAGATATCACTTTGAAAATAAAATTAGTAAGTACTAGAAGTGCCTGTTTCTCTACATTGACAACAAAAGGACTCAGACTAGATGCCCACCTTAAGGATATCTATATTTGGTCAGATGAATATCATCCAAAGAGCATTTTCTGATATCTCACATTCACTAAGAAGTTATATCATTCTTAGACCCATTCTTAAATCACATATACTTTCATCATTATTTACTAATGAACATCTCATAAATTATAATTTGATAATCAGCTACTCAAGCAGTATCTTAATGTTTTGCATCACAACTGGAAAAGAAAGTTCCTAAATCTGTCATTGCACTGACATGCTAGGCCAATTTTTCAGCTGGTGCAAATTGAAAGAAGCCAGAACAGCTAGGACAATTAACACCTGCTCAAGAGCTAGTCCATCAACTTCTGATAGCATCTGTTCAGCTTAAATGTATTTTCAACACTAGTACACCTAAACACATAGCATTTTTTGAAGTGTGACTTTTATGTTTTGGGTTAAACAAACCAAAGTGGGAAATTCCAGGTAGTAGGTGGCTTGTACACTAACGTTTTGCTGACAGGAAATAATTTTTGATAAAAATAATTTTTATGTCAGTGGAAAAAATAGTAAATCAGAATTTAAAATACAAAGCTCAACAGCACAATTAATATTTCAGCCACAAGATAGTATTCTTTCTACACAGTGGTTAGGGATCCTGGGATGATAGTAGGCTGTAGTTAAGCAGCAGAACGGATAGATGACTAGGCTACATCTAGGAGGAAAAAAAAATACTCTAATGGTAAAATATCATGTATAATATCTACTTGAATACAGAGGGAAGATAATTGTGAATGACGTATGATATTCTTATATGACAAGGTATTCCAACTCAATAGTGGGCTACCTATTTATCATTAAAGGTGGTTTTATTTTAGTCACCTTTGTTCTCAAGGTAATAATAATTCATATCAGAGTATCAGATTTTCAATATAGAGGTAAGAGATGCCACTTGTACTTCGTATTTGAAAAATGTCCATCTTGAATGACTGCACAGAAGTATGCAGTTAAGGATTACTGGATAGTTTGTGCTATTTAAGAAACAAACATTTTAATATACTGATAATTTTCTGAAGTGACATGTACAAACAAATCCCATCTCATTTAAATGTTAAGAATAAAACCTGAAGCCAAGAAGATTTTTCAGTAGAAACTGCCACTTTTCTGGGGTGCTTCTTTTAACTACATCTGACTTGCAGTCAGATGTAAAGAAGGAATATCAAAGTAATTAAAGAAGCAGTGAGCTATAGCTCAAAAATTGCCAGTGCCTTCAAATTTAGGGTATCTACAAACACTGGTGAAATCAGCCCAAATCTAGCTCTAAAAGGATACTGAAATAAAGAATAGGAAAAAAACACATTTGAGAAAGTCATCCATAGAATTGTGCAGGTACACAGCGTCTCTTCTAGGCCAACTTTCACAGTGTGAAAAGTTTCAGGGTTTTCTTTTTTAAAAAGTGGTTTTGTGTTTGTTTTTCTACGAATAGGAGTCATATTAACGATCACCAATGTGAGCAGTATGTTATAATTTGCCTCCGCAACAGTGAAAAGACAAAATAAAATCACATGCTGCATGAGTGAAGACATGTAAATCCTTTTCAGCAGCTGAAGCTGGGTGAAAGCTGTAGCTATGAGTTTTTTTATTCTCTTTGTTTGGTTATATCCTTTTCAGTTCTCCTGCCCTTCCAATCCTAAAAAGAAGAAAAAAAATGTGGCGGAGGAGAAGGAAGTGAAAAAAAGAAGCATGAATCCCAGATGAAAGAGGCAGGAAAAGAAATACTTTAATCAAGTTTTATTCCTCCTCTTTCTTTTTTTGGCTTTCTTTTGCATCTTCTTGCTTTAACAACTGTTTTGTTCATGTTTCTTTTCTCTATGAAGCAGTTAATTTTAATGAAAAGGATATTTATGTATACTATGTCATCTCAAAAATTGCCTGTTGGATGCGGAGCCTGCGCTACTGAAGCACCTATGTCACCTGTTTATTAAACTGAAATTTAAGTAGTGAATTTTTGTGTATTACTTAAGGGTCTTCTGGAAAGTATGTTAGCCCAGCAGCTTCATGTAAACCTGTATGCCTTTTCTTTGATTCAGCTCTGCAAAATCTAATCTTGCTTTCATTTCCCATTTCTATGTTTCCTAGTATTTAACCTTCAACTCAGTAGCTACATTTGTACTGTGCTGTTTAATGGCTGACTGTTGAACATACAGGACTAAAGCGCCTGCCTCTATGTAAGTGTTAAGTTTTGTAACCATTGATCCACAATGCATTTGTTTAATTGGCGAAGAGGCTGTTTGTCTCAAAAAGACACAAGTTAGCCAGTTCACGTGAAGAGTGCACAAAGTTATCACATATCCCTTTTCTGTTAGCTTTCGTGTTGCATGGACTAGGAATATGCAGCAGAATTTTAAGAGAAGATTATTTTAGCCCTCATTTGTGCAATACTATGACAATTCTAGTATTATTCATTGCAAAATTTGTTCAACTCCCAGCAGATATAACAAATGACAGGAGAAGAATTAAGTATATGGAATAACTATAAAAAGCTGGAAGACTTTAGCCATCTCAACAGAAGTGCACTCTTGTATTGCACTAAAAAAGCGAATAATTTGGTTTCTTATTGCACCTTTCATCCAAGGATCTCAAAGCACTTTACAAACATTATTTTAAAAAGCCTCACAACACCCCTGTGAGGTAGGTATTTTAATCCCATTTTACAGATGGGAAATTGAGACACAGAGAAGTTGAGTGACTCTTTCCATGTCATACCAGGAGTCACTGTAAAATAACGGCTACAGCCTCTATGTCCTTGATTATTTCCTCCCTTTGTTTCTAAAATATCCATATTTAAACATTTTTTTTTCCCTAAAGAAATGGCTTGCTGTTTTTAGTACAGGGAGTCATGCAAAACAGCACCTTCTTTTTGAAATGGAAAATGTACAGCATTTAGTTTGAGAGATTCTGCAGAGAGAGGCAATGATACTTCAGTAATAGCAGCTACATTCCTACCAAAGGCCAAAGACTTCACAAACAAGACTTTCCAAATCTGTGGTCCATATATCCAATTACTTTCTCCCAAGCACAGGAAAACATGATGGCTAACAAGCTGAACTTATATGTGGTCATACAAGCTTACTGCCCAGATGGATGGTTTCATTATCCAAGCAGCACTGCCTGTTTTAGAATGCTTCACTGTTCTTGCTACCACCACTTGCCAACTCCTAAGTGCTCAGCATATGATACTACGGCACCACCATTTTTCTCCCTCTAAGCTGTAAAGTGAGGGGCATGCATAACATCTCCACATTACCATCTATGATAGCTGGCCTATGAGAAATGCTCCACAAGAAGACACTAGCACAAATGAATCCCAAATCTTAGAAAGTTACAACATTGTATGAGGCAGGGGGTTGTTTGCACATTGCCTCCTCCTCCGGGAAAATCCTACGAGTAAGAATCTAAAGAGCTGGAAAACTTAGTGAGCTCTCAACAACTTCTCCACTCCACACTGGAGAAAGAGAGACTACATGTAACTTTCCAAGGGCCTAAGCAAGGTCTCTAAAAGTCTAAACATTCCTATTTACACAGGATTTTGATCAGAGACCAAGCCTTTGAATATGTCTGTTTCATGGACTAACTGAACACTGAAGCCAACTATGTGCAAATCTTTCTTTAACTCAGCAAAAGTTCCTGAAGTTCTTTTACACCTTAAGGACTTCAGGTGAAGACCTAAGCAATTTGTTTTTGCAGTACCTGATTCCTTATATTACCTAATGAAAGTCACAAGAAAAAGATAACTGTTCACTTATTTACTTGATGCACTCTAACTATTCCATTATATATAATTTTTTACTAATCCTCCCCTTCATCCTGCCACACCTACTTATAATAATTGTAATACTGGCATTTGCCGTTTAGACTCTCCTACAATTATAGCATTCAACTAAAAAACAAAGCTCAAAGTAAAGTAAATGAAGAGTAGAAATCATTAAGCATGACAAGGAAGATCTGAGCTATAGAGCATGGCACATCAGAGTATGATTCAGTATTATAAAATAGGAGTGAAGACCACAGAGCAAGCCCATACAGACTTTTAAATGATTTTTAAATACTGTACATAATTTGCTGGCTTACTCTGTTCTTTTTATTTTCTTCCTTCCCACCCCCCTGTCCTCCCAATTACATTTCGATCTTTTCCTTTTTATGGGTTCCATTTTTTATCTGGTTTTGCACACTGGAGAATTAAGGACTATATTTTTTTTTTGTGTAGGGACTAAAAAGGATCTTTAGAGACCTGAACTTCTTTCCTATCATGGAGTGATTGCTGACATACAAAAGCATTTCTTGGTGGTTTTTTTTTTTTTCCTTTTTTTACTATTAAAACAATTTTTAAATAGAAAAAAAATGAATACTAATAAATTATTTTGGCATAGCAACTTTTTTAAGATTTAGTTTTCTGTACAAATCAGGGTATTCGCATCTAAATGCACAGGTGTTTGTCCGTAATCAATGTCCTGAAATGCTCTTTTGGTCTTTGCTTATGCCATTCTTATGACCTGTTATTATGCTTCTATGTCATACCTGCATAAATAGCATCTTAATCTCCAGATGTTCACATAAAATATTGGTAGAATATGGATGTTTTTACTTGGATTATACTTATTAATATCATAGAATCAGGAATTTAGGTAAATAGAGATAACAGATAATGCAGATAATGCAGATGAATAAGGATGCAGTGAATTTTTAAAAATTAGGCCATTTTTATTCATCCATGTTTTCCCATCTTATGTCCCTGTGAGCTACCTGTATTAGTGCAGTTTTGGAAAAGGATCTGAAGATATCTGACAACTATTCTGACAAGACCATGAGTGGTAATTTTGCTTCAAGTGGCAGACAAATGTTCTAGTTCTGACTTAAGCTGATATATTCCAATTAAGATTTTTGTCTTTTCAGCACAAGGTGCTGCTTGACTTTTTTTAACCTTAAAGTATCTCACATGCCATCTACATTGCACTGGTGCCATGACACCACGAAGCAGCTGGGGTTGGAAGAGACCTCTGCAGGGTATCTAGTCCAACCCTTAAATAACCCCCAAAAAGGACCAGCTTGGAGCAGATTCTCAGGGACCTGTCCTATCAGTCCAGTTTTGTCTAGGATGGAGACACAACAGCATCTCTGGGGAATCTGCTCATAACTGACCACCCTCGTGGTGAGTCATGGTGAAAAATTCCTTCCTTATTTCTTAAAGGAATATACTTTGCTAAAGCTTGTGTCTGATACCTCTTATTCTGTTACTGAACACATTTATTTTCCCTCTACCATCCACTTAAGTAGCTGAAGGCTGCCGTAAGATCTCCCCATGGCCCTTTCTTCCTCAAGTGAATGAACTCTTTTTACCAATCTCTCTTTGTACATCATGTGCTCCAGCTCTTTATTGATCATAGTTGTTCCCCACTGGACCCCAGTATTTCAAGGCTTGCTTGCACTGATGAGCCCCAAACTGGATCTATGTTCTGCATACAACAGTGTAAATAAAGGGGAATAATCACTTCCCACAATCTTCTGGTTACAATCTCCAGTCTTTTCATACTGACAGCCAAACACTATTTCCAAAAAGTCAAAAGGCATGAATATGCTAAGGACTCACTACAGAAGGAGCAGAAAATACTTTTCAGTTACCTGCAGGCATCCTTTCAAGTAGATAAGGTCCCTGGTTGGTATGAAGCCTGCTAGTTTGGATTGTATTATCTGCAATATTTGATATGAAGGCATATGTTTATGTTTAAGAATGAACTTGCTGTGATCAGAAGAGAACATGCTGGGTTTACAAGAGCAATACAATTTAGCCAATCATCCCCATCTGGTCCATGCTTCTTTGAGAACTAAGTTCAGGCAGCCCTTAACTGTGTTAACCTGACTTCTGTCTGGGTAGATAATGAGACAGATTTAGCTGATGACTAGTATTCGTATCATCCTACCTTTTCTCCCCAGGAAGTTTGTATGAGGGAGGGGAGATATTCTGTCTCACAGCCCTACAATGACTCATTGGAGTATGGAAGTTTCTTGCTTTCTCTCAGGATTCCACAGCTCAGCAGGGCAGCAGGCAATGAGGAATCCAAAGCTTTTCTACAGATACTGTGATACAGCAGGGACACAGCAGGGGAGCAGAGGACCAGCTGCACTGATGGGAAGACACCC
This sequence comes from Psilopsiagon aymara, assembly GCA_024733675.1. Lineage (NCBI taxonomy): Eukaryota > Metazoa > Chordata > Aves > Psittaciformes > Psittacidae > Psilopsiagon > Psilopsiagon aymara. The sequence goes on from JANRGW010151995.1 coordinate 71,363, forward strand.
ACTCAGCTCTTGATATGGAGATTCTCATGGGGCTACTCCAAAGGCTGCTTAGGAGACAGTGGCCCCTACCTGTACCCCTTTCCATGATCGTTGCTTTAGGAATAATGCAGCCTGAAGAACACATTTTCAGTTTACTAACTAACATCTTATTTTTCACGTACAAACCTCGGCAAAAGACATGCTGGAAACTGTTACTATAGGGATAAATAATCTCTTTTTCTTATTTTTCAGCTCAGACCTCTGACTCAATGCAATGTCCATACTGAACATGTCTCCATACAAACTAGACATCTAGATCAGGCAGTGGACAAAACCATACACCCTGGAATATGATTTATTTAATCTTAAAGTGTCTAAAGTGGTTTGGCCAAATTAGTCCCTAAAAGTGACTATTTCTCTTGAATGGTTCTAACTTAAAATTAATAGGATTAATCCTATCCCAACTGCTTTTACTCAAAACTTTTAAACTGATCCTTGCTGAACTTCAACAATATCTGTAGTATAACACAGTAGGAATTGCAGGGAGGAGGGAATAACAAAGCTACCCAAAAGGAGCTGTCTTAAGGTGCAGACAGTAATACAGGGAAAGGGCTGGTGTGGATGGGATATTATGGATGTTTTCAATGGAATAGATGCTCGAGTTACATGGAGACAGTGATATATCACTGGATGTGTTTGATCTCCATTGAAAGTTTAATTACTAATTTTTAGTTGTGTTTGATTATCAAAGGAAGCCTATTTGTACTTTGATAATAATCTGACCTGACTGGCAGAGGAGACAGAGGCACACATGACTGATGTTTCTAGAGGATGAGAGAACTGCTAAATATAATATTGTTGAAATTTGTTTTTCCTGTCATTCTATACCCTCAATGAATTTGGTGCCAAAAGATCTGGAAGGACAAAGACTTCTATGTGCATGAGTTCCAGACTTTACTTCATCCTTTTTGCTAGGAGGTTTGTTCCTTTTTAGCGTGTTCTGTCATTTGGCTTCTTCATCCGCATTTCACTCATTCCCCATCTTTTTGTGACAGGAAACGCTGAGCAATACTCCATAGAATAAGGTAAAAGTGAATACAAAGGTGCTTTGCCTATTTGATTATAGCCATTCTGTAATAAACCAGCCATGGACCGAACTGAAGACCAAGCAGTGGCATATGATTATTCATGCCACTATACTTTTAGTGAAGCCCTGGAATTATTTTTAATTGAGTGACTTAAGACCCTTCCAGAAGTGTCCAGACACAATTCAAAGATGCTGCTTAGGGACTATTCCCAAGGAGTTTGAATATAGGGATCTGATTTTGGAAGGTAAATGCTTAGCTGTATGGACTCAATCCACACAGCCAGTGAACTCAAATGAGTGGAGTATGGTCTATTTTATTCACTCAGATAGATGTAGTCTTTTATTACTGTGACTGAAGAGACAGAGAAGAAGGCAGGAGAACCTGTAAGTTGGGACCTATAGAATGCACACTGTTGACCATAGCTTCAGAAGAAATGAGTACAGCAAACAGGAACCAATTCTTTTAACAATGCTACTCCAGTCAGTCGCTACCAAAAATAACATGAACCTCAAGAAATAGAAAGTGGTGCAGCTAGCTCGTAGCTAGCTACAAAGAGTCTTTATTTTCTTCTGTTTATTTGCCATTATATTACATGTACAGATGGCCTGTGTGTTTGGAAATGTCTATAAAGGAGATCAGAGTATTAGCGACCTGTCAAATGCAGGAAATGTATGCTATGGTAACAGATCTAAAAAACTTTTTTCTGTCACTACTGCATCTGCTAAGATATTTCCAGTGAGGCTGTTCCAACTACCTGTCCACCTAAAAACACGGAGTGCCACCGTTTTAGAAACTGTCAGTCCCCCTATGAGGGGTTTCCCACTGCTGTTCAGATCTGCACCTTAGTATGTGTCCTAATGATCAAGGTTTGTATCTCATAAAAGGAAAACTTTTGCTGAATAAATGTAACCACCTACACATTTACATATATATCTATTTACTTGTGACTAAAAATATACCCACATGCTATGACGGCAGTGGCTTTGTAGTCAGCCTGAGAGTGCCTAAACTGTGTGGCACAATCTCAGGGCACATCTCTGCTGGAACCCTTACTCCAGCTAGCCTCACAGAGACAACAAAATACAAAGTTGATCAACCAAACAAGTAACTACAATAGCCAGCTCTCCAGAATACACACGCACACATAGATACAGAGATAATCTTACACTCTGTAAAACTAAAACCTGAATCTGAGTGTGGTCTGAGGATGCTTGGAAGTTGCCCTGCTGGAGTTCACTGGTGAAAGTAATATACATGAAACAAAGTCAACACCCCTACCTCTGCCTGAAATGATTTTTGGTTTTATTTTTTTCATCAAATATTCAGCTGTTGATTCATCCTGAAACCATCCTAAATACTGTTCACTTTCAGTTGCACTTTGCATGATTATTTTTAATCTCTAGCCTCCTTAACTTAAATTTCTGCACACTGGAGAATCTGAGCTACTTAACAGCCAATGGAATTAACCTACCCAAAATGAACTTTTCCAGTCTCTCCCTTTGTCTGCTGCTGTACTGTGTTTTATGATTCAAAATTATTTTATTAAATGGAAGTACATCAAATCTGTTCCTAAAACTCAGATAAACTGTGTGCATTATATTCACACTTCCTATCTTCTCAGTGATGTGCAATTTGTGTATTTCAAGCAAAAAACATATTCACCAAAAGGCAATTGTTCTTTCTTTTATGAATACATTGCTATTGCTTTTTATTGCCTTTACAATGCTAACAGTTCTATGAGTCTATGACTTCTAAATAGCAATTTTGTCTCACTGCTGTTTGTATGTTCTCCACAGATCAAATAAAGTTTAATAATCCTGGTTTTCCATATCATAAAAAAGTCTGAGGGAGTGTACAGTTACTGGCTGGGTTTGTAAAAGTGCTCTGCATGTTCCGAGTTCTGACTCTCCTAATGAGAATGATATAAGATTCCATCATTGCAGCATATAGACACAGAAAGTTACATCACATCATGAACTGGAGGAAAATGCTCTCATGTTAGGAAGAAGAAATATAACAACAGAACTGCATTGTGCTGCATTTCTGGCGGGTGTGGGTATTTTGTCTAACCCTGATCCTGATCAGCTATACTGTGAAATTATCCATCATCTTAAAGCCTTCCTATTGTTAATTTAAAGACTCCATTTAATGCAGATTCTTGACTGCATCTTTCCATACTTCTCATTTCCTGCTGTCCAGAAGAAATCCTAGCAGCACGTTTCACTTGCCCTCTGCAGTAGTCCCACACTGACCTACTTGTCACTTCTTTATGTCCTTCTGCATTCTTTTTGCTGCCCCTCCTCTTCCCCGTGCATAAGTCCTATACTCCCTTCTACACTTGGAACTTACGGTTTCCAATTCTGTGTCAGAAGAACCTTTGGTCATTGAGTCAAATTTGCTCTTAAACTCACACTTAGGTTTAATGGGCATTTCAACATGAATTACTTACTTAAAAATATATCTTATGAATAGAAGAAGCAATTTCTACACCATTTTTATATTGGAATTCTCATGTGGCATGTTGTATAGAAAGGAACAGTCATATTGCTATTTCTCTTGGCAACACAGCTACATCTATGCTCATCTGTGTTTTCAACCTAGGAAACATCTAAACTCTAACACTGCTCAACTGTTCAAGGCTCTGCTTCTGTGTGTACCAAAACAGCTCCAATCTTAAGATGCTCTCCACCTGTCTACCACTTAAACCTTGAAGGATTCTAGAAATCGTGTGTTTTCAACACAGATTGAAAACACAGGTTGCCTTGCTTTAATTTGTAGCCAAGGGAAAAAGTTCATGGTTTCTCCTTCATTTCTCCTGCTCATTCTCACCCAACAATCTCACAGGTAAAATGCATCGTTTAGTACGTCACTTGCTAAAGAACTGGAAGACTAAAAGCTCTCCCAGAAAAGTTCACTAGTCTCCCCAATAAAAGGTAAACTGGTTACAAGCTCCACTAGGAAGCAGAAAACATAAGAGTAGTGTAAGATGCAGGTGTCAGTTTTGAGTGTTTTTTTCATGCTATTTGGGTCATGCAAAAATATACCATCTTTACTATACAAGGGCATTTGCCTAAAAGAGGGGAATGTAGTGTCTGATCCCTGCTCCCATGACTGATTTTGTTACCTAATATTAAGCAGTCAATTCACAAAATGGCTAGAGTGACTTGGAGCAAAGACAGTAACCCAGCATGCCCCTCTTTCCCAGAAGAATGACCCACTTCAGCCTACTGCAGTTCTTGAGGGTTTTTTCTACAATGTGATAGAGCTTCAGAAGAATGTCCAAGAGACATTGCTTATGTAAAGCAGTCTCTAGTCTAGCTTTTATCTTTCTGTGTTAGTAAAAAAGGAAATATGGTACTGAACTCCTGCATCACCTCTCACGTTCAACGCAGGTACCTGAGTTACAGGTAGGAGCAGAACTTCCATTTCATTCTATTCAGAAACATTGACCTCACTCCATCAAATACAGGAGGATCCTTGGCCCCAAGAAAAGATTTCAGTTTCTATTCACTTAAAAGTTGCCTTTTCTGTCTCTGTGTTCAGAAAAGGACATCCACAGACTGCTTATTGCATAATAAACAATGCAAATATAAACATTAGTATGTCCAACAGCAGCCTTATTCCTAATAATCTGGTAGTAATTATCTATCATTCTATATTTTCACTGTTACTTTTTTAAAATATCTTTGGTGCTTAATTATCTCAGGGCAAAGTTTTGTCAAACATATTGGAACAGGAAAAGAAACAATTTCTAACTTCCAGTTGGATGACAGTCTTTAAAGTTGAATGATGTTTTAACTATTGCAGATGATGAAAAGACAGTGCCGCAAAAACTTCATTCCAGTGCTTTACATGGTGTCCACGAAACTGTTTAGCAATGCATCTTTTTTATATAGACCTTCTATCATAAGCTGAGGCAGTTGCTGAAACGATTGACACAACAGAAACCAGAAGAAAAGCAGCTGCACAGTATGCTTTAAAAGTGTGCATGATAAGTAAGGGATCTCACGATACATGCTCTGGGAAAAAGACATAACCCAGCCTGACATGGGGCTGGTCAGCTTTGCAAACACTTCTGTATCAGATGACTGGAAGTACTCGTGCCACAAACACCTTTCCCTTGTTACCACCAGTCATCCATCCATACCTACGGAGCACAAGGAAGAAAACGCCTGCTAGCTTTGTCTGGGTTTGCAACTGTAAATTCAGCTCTTCTGTCATGTTCCTTTAGTGTCACAGCAACACTACTACTTACTCTTCCTATTAATATCACAGCCTGCAAAATTAAGCTTTTGGAATGACACACCTATCGGATTGATGAACTCACCTAATAAAACTTCATTAAGTCTTGAGCTGCCAATCCTGTTAACTGGCAAAAGTTTCTTTTACAGAGCCATCACAAATTTTTGACAAAACAGAAATATTTACTGCACAGAGAATATATCTGAGATGGTTTCCCTTGGAAAAAAAAAAAATAGAATAAAGAAAACCCAAATATAGTGATATGGATACTTGACATACATAATGTTAGTAACTGACTCTTTTCAGTACTTTCTGCATGAAGCCTTTATGTGCCAAATAATTTTGAGGATTTCAACAACAATGACCAAAACCAGCTTGGGTCCATAATGACACCAGTGGCCTTTTCTAATTACTACTTAACATCCTTTACCAAACTCCATGAAGTGGTTTCTTTCCTAGCATTAGTCCTCTTCATCTTCCACTAAATGACTTGGCCTTCCTTGCCTTCCACCTCTCTAATGGTAACTCCCACAGTCAAAAAATATCTGTAAAATACATTAGTTCACAGAAAGGAAAGTATCTCTCATGGAATTAAATGAACTATGTCCTATGTGATACAGGTAACAACAGAACAAGACGGAATTGCTCTGAGAACTCCAAAATGAGAAAGAAATGTTTCTATAATAAAATAAATAAAGTATTCAGTATTACATATGTATGTTGATTATACATCAGTGTTTTTGTTTCAAAAGAATGCTTTGTTATTGTTGTTGTTTATGTATTTCAGTAAAACAAAATTTCTGTGACTTGAGGCATTTGCCAAGACTGCAAATTTGATTCATGAAAATACATATGGATCAGAAGAAATGATCAATCCAGTCTGGAATTTTATTTAATTTCATTTTATTATCTCCTGAAGGAACTGTAATAGTAGAAAATTAACTCCTGCAGCTACTAAATAAGATCCTTTGCTTTTCAGGGTCAAAAATGGCATTGGTCTTCACTCTTTTAGGACAAAAACTGTAAGCTTGGCAGGAATTGCAGCTGAATGGGGTGATCAAAATTTGTCCTTAAAGCTGCACTCTAAACACAAGAGGAAAAATAGGAACCTCTAACACTGCCCAAGGAAACTTATTTTTAAGAGCCATTACATCTGTAGTGTCAAGGAGGTTTCACAGAGTGTCTGTGGTCACTGTGTAAACTGTACAGTGTGGACAATGCAGCAGCACTGTGAAAGGCAAAGGAATTCAAAGAGAGAACATAAAGAGATCGGTTTTGCACAATCTGTGAATATGTTTCCAGAAATGCCACATACCAGATATGAGACTTTCAATAACATCAGGTTGTTATGTCTGCAAATAATGTTGTTTTTTAAAGCACTACAGCACATAAGCAAATAGCTCCATGGCACATTGGTAGTGAAGTAGTTACAGAGTCTGAGTGAGAACAGGAATACAGTTCTAAGGCTACAGCACTTGCTTTGAATTTTTTCTTCAATCCATCTTATTCCAGCAATAATTAATTTTACTGTATGATCTTGCCAGACTACAAATGAAAGAAGCATTTACCTGTGGGATGAAGGATGCAATGGAAATACAGAAAAGGCAATCTCTACACAGTCCCTTCTTGAGGATTGCCATCTGTGAGAATCCAAAGCAGCACTGCTGAGATACATGGTTCCTTTCCAGACCTACCGCTCTGGCAGGACTACAGAAAGGTTCAGTCATACATAAGCCCTGAAACAGTCTGACATTACAATGGGTCTAATATCTCATGTTCAGCTAACACTGAAGGAAAGGGTTAGTGGATTAAAAGCACAAGCAAGCAACCCTATATCATGTAAAATACATTCAGAAAGAAGCAGCATTAAAGTCAAATGTGATGCTGAACGTGTTCCATGATGCTCTTACTATCGCCTTTAGTTCAGACTCTGAACTTCTCAAGCATTCCAATGTCCTTTACAGAATTTCTTCTTGTGTCAACAGAAGTTGTGTATGGCAGAGATCTATAATCTGTCTCATCAAAGGTGAATAAATTCTTTACACTGCATAAAGCTATAATTGAATCATTTGCTCTTGAAGGATCAGATATTTCACATTATCATTTAAGACCTTTATTTGTAGGGAAGGAGCTAAGTGTGCAAACCTCTACATCAGAAATATACTAAAGTACATTCCTTACTTTAAGCATTAAAATAAAGAGGGCTACTAACTGCCTGAAGTTATGTGCAAATTCCTGGACACAACCTGGAAGGTTTAATGAGCTTCTGTGTTAAACATTCACACAGAAGGAGACCTTATAAATTAGCTCTTCAAGGGGAGGAAAATTTAGGCATTATGTGTGCAAAACTACATCACATAAATGTAACTCTATTGACATGAAGTTATTCTTGATTTGTCCTGATGTAAACAAGCTCAGTATCAGGACCAATCTCACTCTAGAGAATTCAAAAATAGTGTTTAAGTAATGCTCTTAAAGAATAATACTGTCTGCGACCAGCAAATAGTAAATACCTTGAGCACAGAACACAGCAGCAAGTTTACTAGCTAAAACCACAGTCATGTTTAAGCAATCCACCAACCAACCAACCACAAATATGTAGCAGCTGTAATAAATAGATCTAAACTTCTAACACAAGAACCAGAGGTATCCAGAAGGTATTTAGCTGTTTTCCCCCTCCACTCCACAACCTTGAGGTTTCCAGCTCAGAACTACATCTTCCAATTCTTCATGCAAGTCAAGGAAAAAAAACAGCCATACTGCCGGATTTTTAAAAACAATCCTACAACTTAATGGGTAGAGCACCTATCTTTAGGTCCATGTGGTAGCTTTAATTCATTTTAAAAGTAAACTGCAACACTTTTTGAGACATCGCCAGTGGTGGATTTGATTGATCTATCAAATTTCCTCAGGTCTAGAATCAGCCTAACTCTTCCTGCCCTTGGCAGATATGAAATACCTGGAGTACAAGCCATCTTGAGTATCTTCACATGATATGAGCTAAATTGTGGCTTAGAAAACTTGTGCTGGGTGCTCCTCCAACGGAGACTTCTTTCTATAACGGAAAAGCTTTGTGAAACAGTCTTTGGGACCCAATTAGCTGAAATGAGCTCTTCTTAGGAGAAAGTACTTCAGTTTGCCTTACAAATCAAATGCATCCTTCAGATTTCAACCCAAAGGTTCTCAGAAGCAGCATCATAACAGAAAAGGGGTGCTCCAAAAGCAGCCATTTCTCCTACTCCTTCCCATTCGTATTGCAATTTACAGGTTAGGTTATCAGAACACAGGTCATCTATCTGCCCTTTCTTTCTGGGATACAAGGAAAATTGGAAAGATTTATCTTTCCTGTAGTGGTGCTGAACATAAGGGTTTCTCAAGTCTGTTTGTAGATAGATGGATAGATATCTTTTCTTTAAAGAGATCCATTGTGTTTAATGAAAATTTAAAGAGAATATTGTGGCCACTGCTTGGGAATTTTAAGCATTAATATCGGTTCACTGGTTCATAATATTAAGCATTTACGCGTTAATATTGGTTCAGCAGATTCTGTGTAGAATTACAAGCTCAGAATTAGGGACTCATCTTTAAACATTTGCTTTTTTTTTTTTAAGATTCTATTTTAAATTGGTATTTTGAGATTTATAGGAGTGTTTCTTTAGGATACCTTTGCATTTTCCAAGTCCTTTAGTCTATCAGTGATGAGGCTATAAAGACGTCATTTCAAAAAAGGCCAAGATGGCTTCAGTGAATGTCCAAGTATTTTCCGTAAGAACTGTATACCTACATTACCTGTATACTACAGATATCCTCTCAGAATCCCATCCAAAATTCACTGTCTTTTAACAAAAAAGTATGGGCAATGAGATGCCAGTAAGGTACTTGAGTTTCTCGGGATTTACCCTTTTCTAACAGAAAATTGCATTTGGTCTAAGAAGAGGTAAAATACCTTACCTTCCTCCTCTCTCCCCTTCCACCACAGCAGCTGCTGCCTCAGTAAGTCCTATACTGGCTGACAGAAGTCTTCTGTCACTGATGTTTTTAACTGTTTTGTCCACCTAGACTATAGTTACAGAAATTTTCTGAACAGCATACTTACAGCATAGGTGACAAACTTTTATAAGAACTATGCAGAGACATCCTAACAGTCTCAGTAGATAATTCTGAATTTTGTTTATGGAGATAGAAACACTTAAGACACATTCAAACTTCCTGCTAATGTGACATAAAGGTAGATGGTGGTTTACTACAATATGTACAATATAGTGAGCAGCAAGTGATTGAGACAACTAAATTCAGAGCTGATAGACCTAATTTTCCCATGTAGTCAATTGGGAAAGGCAAGTGCCATATTCAGACCATGTAGTTTTTTAATCCTTAACTTCAATTGCACTTTGTTTCCCTGGAAAACCAATAGTCCAAATTCCACAAAAGCTGCTTATGAGCGGAAGAAAGCAAAATGTCAGGATCCCTACTGAAGCCAACAGGAAATAAACTACCTAAACCAGCCAGATTTATTGGTAAGGTTCTAGATCACACCAGGAATAAGCTGCTACCACTCTCTATCGGTAAGGTTCTAGATCCCACCCGGAACAAGCTGCTGTCACTCTCTACTCCTTGCCACAGACTTAAGGAACTCCATACTACCTTCCTCAATAATTGCTAGAAACCATTTCTTGTAAATCAGCTGTGCTTTCAAATGGGATTGTTGCATAGTGATATGTTGATTCTGAAAAGATCATGTTTTCTGTTTTTTTTTTAAAAAGAAAATTCTATTATCATTTTTCCCATTTCATAAGGATTTTTTCTTAATGACTAGCATTTTACATAGAACATATATACATTTATTAATGCATATGCGTATTGTTACTGGAATAGCATGGGATCCTAAGAAAAACTTGACCTATGTAAGTTTTAATTCCTTACAATATGCAGAAAAGCTAATACAGATACTCCTGTAAACCTTTTGCAGTTCTTAACCACAGCCTACTATATATGGAAGGAAAGCAGTCAAAAAGCAATGTCAGCCTTTGTTGATTGATTAGGACCACTAACTGCATGTGTAACTGTTGGAATAAGTAAACCACTGTGTTTCATTATGATAGTAAAAGCAAACTGAGTATGAAGCCTGCTGGCTTGCCAGAAGCAATTTTCTTGAGCTCTTGAGTTTTGCTTAGATTTTTTTTTTTTCCTTTTATCATTTTTGATAGTGTAGATTCAAAGTTTTTCAAGTCAGCTGAAATCACAGCAGCAATTGCACCATAACCTAATCACCAACAAACTCAGTCACCATTAGCTCCGAAAGAAACTGCTAGACATCTGCATTTGCCCATCAGGATAGCAATGGCAGTTGCACATCAGCCTGATCTAACACAGCTTCCCTTCCAGGTTCTGAAACAGGAGAGTTCACTGCAAGAGGAAACTGCCTTTCTGTTGCATCAAACTCATGTAACCTTTAAGACTGGCCATTTATGCTCTACCAATTTTGTTGGCAAATTCAAGCAATTGAGGATTCAGATATCTGAGAAAATGCTTATAGCCACCCAGCTGGCCACCATCTTGCCCAAATGGGAAGAATACTTCAAAACTCTGTCTACAAGATTTAAGATCTGACCTTACAGAATGCTGAAACAAAAGTCATACAACTTTCATACCTGGTTCCTAAGAGGAATCCAACTGAGGAGTGCTGAAACCTTTTCTTATATTTTTATTGGTTAGAAAGGTGAATCTACCCAACCAAAAACGTGTTCCCTGGAAATGGGAACAAAATACTTTTTAGATAGCTCATTAATTTTTGCATGTTTCTTTCATTTCAACCCAGTGCATTATGATGTCTGTCATCAGCATATGGACTCTCAAGTAAATGAACGCTGATCACATATTTTGAAAATACTGGTAATATAGAGTCCAGCATCCCAGAAAAGGGAAAGATGAATAGTTTAATCACATTGCTACTGCATTCATTTGGTTACTACCAGCAACCTGCTTGTCTAAAGGGCATTTATTCCATAGTATGTTAAACAAAATACATGAATTTTAGAAGGACTTTATCTATGCAAACCTCTCACTCTTTATTTGTAATAGAATCAACTAAAGCACACAGCATTCAAATCTCAAAGAACCAAAGTATTCTCAATACTTTCTTAGGGGTAGGGGTATGGCGAAGTATGGGGCAAAATTTTCAAAGGGAAGAGGCCCATTTTTGTTCACAAAAATTGTCTGCAAAATTGTGACAGCATTTATGTGGGCAATCACTGACATTATATAAGCAGATCCAGCAAATACACTTGCAAATGATCAGTACAGGCACCCAGCTGTAGCTGATGCTTTGCTTGTACCTTTGTGAGTATTCGCCTGGTAACTTCATGCACTAATCTACCACTAGGATTACATTTTATGCAAGCATTTTTAGCACAAACACACCTCCACCCTCCTTGCTTGAAATGTGAGTGCTGGTGTATTAAAAAATATTTGGAAGACAAGACTTATTAAAATGAACGTTAAGAGAACACAGTGGGGTATATTTTCAGTGTGGAGCAGAGAGATTTAACTGCATGACTTCCACTAGCTTTAATGAGCACTGCACAGCTAAATCCTCACACACCACACTAGATTAACCCAGAAAACACACACTGTTTACTTTTTACTAATACTCTGATTATTACCACGTTCTTCCTCCTCCTCCTCTTCTTCCTCCTCCTCTTCTTCCTCCTCCTCTTCATCCTCCACATCTTCACCTTCCTCTTCATCCTCCTCTTCTTCCTCTTCAATCTCTTCTTCTTCATCCCGATCTATCTCCTCATCATCCTCCTCCTCATCACCTTGCTCCTCATTATCATCAGAATATTCCTCCTCTTCTTCATCCTCTTCCTCTTCCTCCTCTTCCTTTTCATCCATCTCTTCTGTTCCATCAGTTTCATAGCACTCATCTACCGAAGAGTTGTCTGCTTTAACCACAAAGGGCTTTCTTTTGGGGGCTGGTTCTTGGGGTTGCTTATCTTGTGTTTTTCTTTTTTTTGCCAACGGACAGCCATAAACACTGCAAAAAAAAAAAAAAAAAAAAAAAAAGATGGAAATTATTACACTATTCTGCAGATTTCTATGGGGCAAATTGTATAACTCATGTTATTTAGTCATGTATTCTAATTCCCAAGGGGGAAGACACTTACAAAATCTATGAAATTGCAAACAAATATTATTTGCCTGAAAGTGTAATGCATACATGTCAGAACTGATACAAATGTGCTGTTTGTTCTTATCGTTTTCTCTCTTCTGCATGTTACACTCATTTCTAAGGCAGATGAGTACAGCTGAAAAATGATCCATCTTATGCTACCTGTTAGCAGTACAACAACCAAGAATAAAGCAATGCTTCATAATATTGAAATATTCAGTAAGGTTTTGATTATGTACAATTAAGACATGTTTCAATGATAGTTAAATAATGAAAATACAACCACATTCTTAATGCTGCTGTTTACTGTTATTGTTATAAATTATTAATTGCTCATAATTTCTCCACTGCCATGCCACAAGTCTGGATAAAGGGGAAAATAAGCTCCCCAACACAACCAAACAAAACAGTTTTCAGAGCCAGTGTTGGAAGTGTTCTCACACTGAAAAAAAAAATCCAAAACATAAACAAAATCCTCTGTCAGTGGAGAAAGTCAGATGTTTCAAATTGGAGCACCACCTCCTCACCTATCATGTTAATGCATTGTAACATAAATAGCATTTCAGAGTTCTGGTCTTGTACCAGAGCAGCCACATCTCAAAGATCACATAATCTGTGTTTACTGAATGTGATCTCTGCAACCTGCTATACAGAATGACTGCGCACAAAAATTGCTTTTTGTTTAAAGAACTTCCTATTTAAACTTTTCTACTCTGTGATTATACATGCTACTCTAACTACACTGGATTTTAGTCTTCCTGTGCTTAACTAGTTTTGGGATATTTAAACTGTTCTTTCTAGACCTTTTTTTCTTATATACTAATAACGTCGTCATAACATAAGGTTTCACCACTTTAGTGCTACAGGTGCACTCTTTGCAGTGGTAGCATTGTCTTGATTTTGGTCTGATTTAATTCCATCTGAGCAGCTATGCAACCCAATTACTTAAGCTGCTACTTCGTTAATAAGAGTTCTCTTTAAGTGCCTAGGCATTTTATTTAAGCGTCTGACTTAGCCATTGCCCTTCCTAAATTTTTAAGCACATTTTCACAGGAAGACTGACTCAATCTGCCTGGCACACATACATTTAAGGAACACACACATCCACAAAAGATGGTATTCATCATGAAAAACCTGCTAAGGGAGACTTTCTTTTCCTAACACAGACACCTGTCTCTCCGTGTAGGTAATACAGGTGTCTTTAAAGTTTAATCCAATCCAGCATGCCTAAATTAAACATGTCCCTCCATTAACATCATTCATGAGTAAATTTTCAAGTATCTCCATCTAGCCAGATTCCAACCTTCCTCACTTGGGAGTGATATGGAGTAGCAGTGCTATCATAGTTTCCAGACACCGACACTAGAGTTGAGACCTAATGTTTTCAGGCTAGAGAGTGAACAGACACACATTGTCCATATTCCAGGACCATGCTACACCCAGGAGATCACATGATATATCCTGAGAGAGAGCATTCTCTTCTAGAAGGTGAGTCCCTGAGGAGCTGGCTGCAAGAAACTCAGTCTGATACACATCAAGCAAGCAAAAGCCCAAACTTTCACTAATTATAAGAGCCCTAAGCCTGGGAAAAGAGGAGGCCTAAGCTTCTGGTCTCTTTGGACTATATTTGTTTCTGTCATAGAACCATACAATAGTAAAAGAATTGGGACTGGAAGGGACCTTAAAGATCATCTAGTTCCAACCTCCCCTTGCTATAGGCAATGACACTTTCCACTAGATCAGGCTGCTCAGAGTCCCAACTAGCCCTGGCTGTTTCATTACATTAAAGCCAGAACATTAACCCCACCCTGGCCTGATCTTTGCTCAGTTAAGAACGCTAAATACTTGCAAAAATTTTCATCTAGTAATACCCCAAAACTGTCCCCTTCAGAATCTATGCAAGCCTGGGAACTGGGGAAAAAGTGAGAGAACAAGTACATCTATTTTGCTTTGAGCTGTTGTTTAATTCTTCTGTTTGGCATTTAAGTATTATTGACGACTTTTTAAAGACAAATTTTTGGTCATACGTAGAAACAAACTGTTGTCATTGCCATTTTTGGTCATCTTTTTTCACGGCTTTATGCTCTTCTACACAATATTTTATGAAGTTTGTGAGAATCTAAGGTATTACTTGGGACTCAGGTCCACCCTGGAAAGTGAGTAACTGGCAATGGAAATCAATGCTAGTTAGCTGCCTGATTGGCTTCAATGCTTTTATAAATCTCATTAAATAACTATTTGCAACCTAACTATTCAAGTAAAGTTGTGAATTTGATTTTATTTTTCCACTTTATCTGCTCTCAGTACCTTTGCTCATAGAATTTAAATTGAGGCCACATCAGCAACTAACAGAAATAAACATTTGTATACTTTAGGGGCTGGATCCACCATTAAGTTCTTGGGTGCATGTCACTTTCCCAAGGAAATTGGTTATTTTAACTCTGGTTCAGCTATTGTAAAATTTTTGCTGATTAGTTTGCACCAGTTTCTCCACAACCCCAAATCTGGTTTTGCCTATGCTTGGATTTATACTTTATAAAGGTAGCACTGCATGGGATTTTCTTACAAAACCTGTTAGATACTGCCTTGCACTGGCTCTTCAACTATATACCTCATATAACTTATACATGTCTTGCAGAAACCCAGGAAAACAGGCCACTAGGCTTACTGTTTAGGTGCCCTATTTTCTTCTTTTCTTTCTTAACCTGTTCCACTCTCATCCTTCATTTCATTAATTTTTCACAATCTGCCTCCGGGTCACTTCTGTTTCTGGCATGTTCCCTGTGGTCTCTCCAGTGAGCACACCAAGGGGAATGCAGTGCCAGCTTCCTAGCAGCCCCTACAATTAACTTCCCCACCCAATCACATACAGAGATGGCAGTCTCTCCCACTGACCTCTTGTTCCTCATATATTTGTGAAATCTGTTATTGTTTGTCCTTGTAGCTTCTGCAATTTTCTCTTCATTTCTCTTCCTTGCCTTTTGTGATCACCCCCTTATTTGCTTATTTTTTAGACTTGGTTATCCCTGCTCAAAGCCTTGACCCCACTGATTTATGTGTCTTGCTTGCCTTTGTCTGTTCTTTTATTGCTCACTGTATTTCCCTGGTCAGCTGTGCTTGTCTTATTTTCCCCTCACGCTTCAGCTCTCTTGGCTTTCAGCGGAATATACATTTGGGGTTCCAGAAGCACACTTCTGAATATTCCACACTGCTTTGCTCTGTGACTCAGTCATCTCTAGTTTTTGGAATCTGACATGAATAATTCTTGTGCAAGGAACGTTGCTGAATTTCATAATGATAAGCTCTAAGAGGACATATAGACATTAATAATTGAAGAAATTGAAGAAATAATATATGAATTTACACTCCTTAGTTGGAAGACGATTTATGGTATTTTTTTAAGTCTCATGCAATTTTTCTCCATTAAAAACATACTACCCTACTCACAGATACATTCAGTAGTACCTTTCCTCAGGAAATACCTATTTCTTTCCCAGACGTGAACTTCTTGATTTTTAATACATTTTATTACTAATATAATATAATTCTAAGCATAATTAGTATGAGAATTCAACTTCTTGATTTTTAATATATTTTATTACTAATACAATTCTCAGCATAATTAGTATAGTTATTATTTCTCAGCTATAACAGTGAAACCTATCTCTTTAAATATTTATAGTATAAGACTATAAATCAGATTACAGATTAATATCCTCCCCTCCATGATATACCAACTCCCACATCAAAAGTGTCACCTATGTCTGGAGTGCCTTATTTCCCTACATGAATTAGAAGGGAGCTCATGTGACTAACAAAGGTCCTAGTATAGATAAAGTGATTCCTATTTGCCATGTTTACCAGCCTTCTTTTTCAATTTATATGTCTTTTCTATTGAATCTATTACTTCAAAAGCCTTGTGCTATAAGATCCAAATCCAGAAAAATAAGATCATGGCAATATTGTGCCCTAAATCCAAATAATATTTTTTCTCCAAGGTTTGTTATCCCATTTTTTTTTTCTTTTCTCGTCAGTACGTTGAAAAGTCTTACAAAATGGGGTTTTCTTTCAGTCTAAAAAATATCCCCAGCAACAGAGTCCTCATTTTTAGTGTCTTCATTCTTTCTTCTTTCCATGTAAGAATTTAGTTTAACATAAACCAAAACATTTTGTAGGTAACAGTTTACTACGTAGACACCTAATGAGGTTATCAAAAACATTTGACGAAGCTCTTATGTATCTAAAGTGGCACTGATATACTTCCAGATGAAAACTTTAAGGGTATTGAGAAAATAGATAGTTTGCAGATAAGTTCTGTAACAAATCAAATATTCAGAGAATGTGAAACCTAATTAATTAGCATAATACTGCATCCTATTAAATCACTCTCGAAATGACTACTTTAAGCTTAAAAGGACTGATATGATTGAATGATGGCAGCTGACCAGAAAATAAATATTTGGATTCTACCAAACTCTACATCTTGAACTCTCTGCATTCCAGGAGGATGCCCTTCCCAGCAGACTATGCACTATGATGAGGAAGAGCTTGTAGCACTCATATTGAAGATGGAACACTGACTTGATAGGAATGAAAGAATCATAATCAATTCAGAAAAAGAGCGTAGCGATTTGCCTACTCAATTGCAAGAATAAACTCCTTCAGCTGAGGACAATTTTCCATTCATATTCAAATGACTGCTTAAAGTATGTCAAATTACTGCAGGAATGAGCAGCAAACACAGCAGACAGTGGTAACAGTGAGGCAGTGGAGTCAAGCTTCCTTGTGGGAAATTATTTTTCCACTCTAAACCACAACACTTGGGAATCTTTTCTACCACTCAGAAGTCCCATGTAATGCCTGCATATTGTCCTGGAATATGTGAGGTATTAAGGTGACCTTCTATGATGAAGATAGGGAACTGATGGACAGAGGTAGAGCAGTTGATGTCATCTATCTGGACTTGTGCAAAGTGTTTGACGCTATCTCAAATGACATCCTTGTCTCTGAGTTCGAGAGATACCAATTCGATAGGTGGACCACTCACTGGATAAAGAACTGGCTGGATGGCCGCATGCAAAGAGTTGTGCTCATTGGTTAAATGCCCAGCTGGAGATCAGTAACGAGTGGTGTCCTTCAGGGATCAGTGTTGGGACCAGTCATGTTCATCACCTTTGTCAGTGGAAGGGGCGGTTGGAAATGTGATGCTCCAGGGCAGCCTTGATTGCAGCGATCATGAGATGATAAAATTTGAGATCCTCAGGACAGTGAGAAGAGCATGCAGCAAGCTCACTGCCCTGGACTTCAAGAGAGCAGATTTTGGCCTCTTCAGGAACCTGCTTATGAAGGTTCCATGGGATACCATCCGAGAGGGCAGGGGGGCCCAAGACACTTGGTTGATATTCAGGGATCACTTGCTGCGTGCTCAGGAGTGATACATCCCGTCTAGAAGGAAGTGCAGCAGGAGGGCCAGGAGATCCCCTTGGATGGATAAGGAGCTGCTGAAGAAAATTCAAAGGAAAAAAGAGGCTTATAAAAGGCGGAAGCAAGGACAGGCGGCCTGGGAGGAATACAGGGATGTTGTCCATGAAGCTAGGGACCAGGTTAGGAAAACTAAGGCCCACTAAGAATTAAACTTGGCTAGGGATGTTAAGGATAACAGGAAGGGATTCTATAGGTACTTTGCAAATAAGAGACAAGCGAGGGACAATGTGGGTCCTATCCAGAAGCTACTGAGAGAAATGGCTACCCTGGATTTGGAGAAGGCAGAGGTTCTTAATGACTTCTTTGCCTCAGTCTTCACTGGCAAATGCCATGACCACACCACCCAAGTCACGGAAGGCAGACGCTGGGACTGTGAGAATGATGAAGCTGGGCCCACTGTAGGAGAGGCTCAGGCTCAGGACCTTCTTAGGAACCTGAATGTATACAAGTGCATGGGACCTGATGAAATCCATACGCGGGTCCTGAAGGAGCTGGCAAATGAAGTTGCTAATCCACTGTCCATCATATTTGAAAAATCATGGCAGTCAGGTGAAGTTCCCAGTGACTGGAAAAGGAGAAATATGACCCCCATTTTCAAGAAGGGAAAAATGGATGAGCTGGGGAACTACAGAGCAGTCAGCCTCACCTCTGTGCCTGGCAAAATCTTGGAGCAGATTCTCCT
>JANRGW010152001.1:0-89661 GCA_024733675.1 Psilopsiagon aymara
AAATCACTTCCTGCCAACAAAACCAGGAAGTCTTACTACTCTATCAGGTATGTCTACAAATGTCAAATTTCAAAAAATAAAATGCAGGCAATCCAGAAATGTGTCCCATCTGCTCTTCATCCTTCCTCTTACCCCACAGCTTTGCTCAAGTGAAATCGCTTGTGGAGTTTCAGCTATGCCTTTTTTGAAAAATAACTGTTATCCCCTATCCAAGTCTTCTACTGAACTATAAGAAACTTTCAAAACTAAAGAGCAGAAAAGCATCAAGTTTCTTTGAATCACTCTACAAACAGCATTTATTTCACAGTAGTATTTCAGAGAGAGTTTGTAATTTATTGCTGACAACACAATGAACAACAAAATAGAAAATTATGATACTTTTATCAGCACAGTGATGTGACAAGGGAGACCTGGAATGGCATGAGCAATTTACAAAGACAGTTCCTATAATTTAATGTTAGAACCCCCCCCCCCCCCCAAAAAAAAAACCCATTCAATTGAAACTGTCTTGTACAAACAAATGCAAGTACATCAGGCAGCATTTATATACACATGAATTTGTTTGCTCTTAAATAAAGACAGTAATTGTTTCAGCTACCAGAAAACTTGCAGGTTTGCACTCATTTGTAGAAGGAAAAGAAGATGTAAATATTTTTAAGTGAAACTTAGAATTCTTACAATCTTTTCTCTTTCATGATGTCAAAAGATGCTGCCATGTTCATTAGTGTTGGTAAGCAGTGCAGGTGATGGCTGTGAGAATGAGGAAGAATTGTGTTTGCCTAAAAACAACAAAAGACCAGTTACAGTAACTTATTACAACATTTTCAAGACGTTTGTTTAGGATCAATAGTTGAAGAATCTACCACTTTTCACAATACTTCCACTAATGGCTTAAAACAATTTTTGATTTCAGAGACTTCTAATTTATTTGTTAACATGCAAAAGCATGCAAAGAGTCACATATCCTGATGTGACGGGTATTAAAGTACAAAGATACCTAAAAAAAAAAACCCCACAATTTAAGCTGATGATTTCCATTAAAAAATTTCTGCACAAAAAAACCCAACGAAACAAAACAAACAAAAAACCCCAACTCACTAACTAAATTAACATTCTAAGTTACTAGATATTTAATTGCCTTTGTTTTTGGAAAACATAGGCAAGACAAAAGAATAATGAAAATAAAAAATTACTTCAATTTCCTAAACTAAACAGAAGCACACACATTTTGTTCAGTATTTTGATAAACAATTCTCTCTGACTAATGAACTGTCTCTTCAGGAAGCCACAAAATACCTGTGCTTTGCAGCATACTCAGATATCAGTAACAGAAAAATGGCATACAGTTACTACAAATTCTTCTTTTTAAACTACATGGCTGACTGAATACTCAAGAAATTTTCACCAATTATTTAAAGAAAAATTACTGAAGAGGCTAAAGAACAGATCTGTTGTAATTGTGACCCAGGCTGCTGAGCTGTTGTAAATCACTGTGGTAATAACCCATTCTTTTTTGGACCATTAACCACCACTGAAATGAGTTGATAAGTCTAAATTTGCAGACTACGCCTGGTAACTTATATTCACATTTTTGCAAAATTTGTAATCTTATCTCTCAAAAAGTAGTGTTTTTTTCAACTCCTTTTTTTCCAAATAACTGCAAGAAAAGTCATCAAGAAGTGCTCTGTTGCAAATGCTATTCTTGCCATCAAGAGAGGATGAAATAAAAGAACTGTTTCGCAAGAACAGTAAAATGTATCAGTTCACACAACTAACAGCTCCTTATGAAGCTGAAAGGTAACACTGGAGCATGTATGAAAACAGTAATATCATCTCTATACTTGAACAGTTTAGCTTAAGAGAGAGAAGCTACAGTAAAAGGTATGTCAGGTTGAGGGAAGCAGAGCGAAGTAAGTGAGGTCTGCTTGGCTTCTCTATAGCATGGGCTACCCATAGCTGACTGCCAAATTGTAGCTGCCTGAATGAGTAATATCAAGCGTTCCAGACACACCAAGCTGAATGTAAAGAAAACTTTAAATCTGCCATCATTCTGAGGAAAGCAAAAATCAGAAAGTCCTCTCCCCAGACACACTAACTGATGGGTGAGTTTGCAGGACTCAAGCTTAAAATAAAACTGGCTACTGAGGCAAGGAAGTGTATTAGAGAGAGTCTGGGAGCTAGAGCAGGGCCTGTAACACTTTCAATACTTCCCAAGCAGTCTTCCTGGTTTTGATATATGAAGTGCCAAAAGATGTAGTGTAGATTAACCCATTATTCTGATGAAAAATCGATGTTCTAAATTCATAATACAAATTCAAAGCTATAGTTAGAAATAAGTTATTTGCAGCTAGCTACTACTACTAGTTATTCTCAGCACAAATTTTACTTACCATGTGCAAAAGTTCTCCTAAAAGGATAGTTGCTCTAACAGACACATGGTCATCACTACTTGTGATCACTTCAACCAGACCCTTCAAAAAGTTAAAGAATTATTACAACATTTAATGCATAACACTTTATTTAAATATTTATAGGTGAAAAGCAGGAAGCATCTACTCAAAAGTCATCAGTTACCTCTAGAAGTCCATTGGTAATAAAAGCTGAAAGCACTAAAGCCAAATAATTATCCATGAGATCAGGCCTAAGGAGAAAGAAGTACAGAAACAGTTTAGAAAGCTAGTTGCTTATTGTGTCTGCAAGAAAAAACAACAAATATTTGTTACCACCACCACCAAACAGAAGCAACGGTTTACTGTAAGCTCATTAAACACTCACCTTGATCTGGCTCGATGGGGTAACACAGTTTTGGCTTCAGCAGCTACAAAGCCATCAGAAAGTCTCCAACAGTCCTGAAACCTGCTTGGATCTAGGACAATACGGACAATTGCAATTATAACACAGGATTTCACAGCGTTATTTCAATGGTTATCAGTACATAAATAACAGTTCTTGCAAAAAAAAATATTAAAAATAAAAAATTGAATTTCAAATTACAGAAAATTTTGTCAGAAGGGAACTCTATGAAGTTGTCTAATACATACTCCTGAACAAAGTAAAGCTAACTTCAAAGCCATGATGAAGACTGTATACAAGTGTCCATCACAATAATGGCATTTCCAAATCATAAACACATTAAACTTGTTTAACATAGAACACTGCTACACCAAAAAATTGAAAATGTACATCCACATAACCCAAAGTAGCAAATTTGCAACACAGACCAATACTTCCTCCTTTAGTGCTCATACTTTTGCACTGTGAAAGAAAGCAGAGGATGCTCTTGGTTTTAGAATGGAGTAATTCTAAAGATAAAAGACTAACTCTGCTCAATATAAAGACATGGAAAAGCATACACTTGCCCTAGGAAAAGTCTGCTTAAGCGCAGTGGAAATGGCTAGCACATACAAAATGTATAGAAAAGATTCTGTTTAGTAACTTTTTTGTAACATTTGCTGACTCTCAACAGCTTAAGAAAGTAGAATTTGTAGTAATGTGTTTACACAGTCATCTGTGTAAATGCTCCATTATGCATCACTGCTGATCTCTATCAAACTTACAACACTTAACTGCTGATAAAGAATTTTAAATAGCACTCCAGAGCACTCAATGAATTAGCTGATGAAACAGGTAACAGTGACATAATTTACAGTACAAAGGAGACCGTGAACGGTTCAAATTTGTAGAAGAACTTAGTAGGCAGAAGTCTTATGTGAACTGTTTCTAAATACTCACCTACACTGAGAAGTGCCTCAATAAATTCTTCTGCATTAACAGGGAGAGGGAGGCGAAATATATCATAGAGAACTTCAAGCAGACCTCGCTAGCAAAAAAACCAAACAAACCCAGAATTTAATGGATTTACAAAAGCTGTCCTTTTGTTCACTATTAATATTCAAGTTGATATTTCTAGAGTGTGCCAAAATTGGCATAACCTGTTTCAGGATTTTTTTTTTGGGTAACATGATTATATTGATAAACTGAAATAACCTGAAGAATAAGGGAAGAAGCTTGTTTACTTTAGAATTGTGCCTTATTATCACACTGAATTTTTTAGAATAGTTACTGCCTCAACCATCAACTTCTTGGTTGGTAATTGGGAAGAAACACTTTTATTTATCATGGATTTGACCCTGATTATTATGCTTTAAACTCTTAACTGCAGCTACTGTGGAAATGCTTTGACTTGGGACCAGACTGAAAATTAATTTATGTATTTTTCTCTTCTCCATTCCCTCCTCTCAGACATAAAGTGTGTGCTTCTGACAGGATTTTTATAATTGAATTATAAGATCAGAGATCAAATAAACTCAAGGATAGCAGTCTCACTGGAATCTGTGCTTAAACCACTAAATTATTAAATTTCTAATAATGTCTTAAGTAAAACACTCAATATTATATCTACATCAATACTAAACGCTTTTCACCTACCCGTATTTCCATATTTGGTATACAGAGCACCCCAATAAGAGACTGAATCCCCGAATTTCCAGGTTTGCACAGGCTGATAATACCTAGAAAACATTAGATACTTAATAATATTCCTACACCAAATAAAAAAACAAACTAACAAACAGAAAAACAACAAACTACAAACCAGAAACATTAAACATTGAATTTTACTTCCACTTTGAGTACAAGCACAGATAATAGAACTTACCAATAATAAATATTTTCATCTTTATCTTGCCATCTCCTTTCCAACAAATAATATTAAACAAAACTTCAAATAAAAAGAATTGTTTCTTCATTAAAAACTATACTTTTACCCTTTCTGCTGTGCACAGTATTTTTGATTGAACTGCAAAAGCAGCATTTATGAAATAAATGGCAGAAAGAAAAGATAAAATTGTCGATAAAGAATGAATTTTAAACCTGAAAGATTTGAATCATCTTGGCAGAACTGTGAGAAGTTTCTCCATTAAAAGCTGCATCTTAGGCTACCAAATTATTTAGTTCCTTTTAACCTACATGAATTCTAAGCAGCAAGTTTAAACATACTTAGAATACCATTCTCTGTGCAGAGGTTTAAACCATCTTTTCCTAAATGACTAATGCTCATCTCCAGAGTTTCAACAAGGTAGATTTAATTTTGCATAAACCCTCAAAGATTCTCTTATAATCTGGTCATTTAATACTGTATTTTTGCTCAGTTTAAGATTTCAATATTAACAAAGAAAACCTTCAAACAGTTTCTAAATGTTACACCTACAGCTTACACTATGCCTCAATTTATGTCCCTTCATCAAAAATGTGGCTGCAAAGACAGTAATCCCGCTCATTTCCTTGACTGCTTCTCTTCATACTCCACAGAATTAAGATTTACAGATAGATGCTATTCAGAAAATAAACAAGCTTCTCCAAAATGCAACTTCAAATGAACAAAAATAATTCACTTTATCTTACAGATCACAAATCTCAAACCATTATTCTTTAAATATTACTAAAAAATGAAAAATGTCATCTATTTTTACTAATATAAATGTAAGTTTAATGAACTTTACTAAAGTCCTACATTTCAAAACTTCACGCCACACAAACTTAAGACATGCACATATGGCCATGTACATAATAAGGGCATTTAAGTGTGCTCCAAAATACACCGCAAGGTCTTTTCCAAGAGCATGTAGTGGCCACATCCCAAGTGCAATATAGAAATAAGCTTGGGTGCATGCAGTCATTGTCGCATGCCCATTTTATTTCTAAGGCATGATTGCCTATGAGGATAAATGACATAGCGACCATCAGCTAGGGAATAAGGAGAACAGAACAGCGTAACACAACCAGATAGCATAGACAGGCAAAAAAACACCCAAAAAGAGAATCAAAGCCCTGCAGTCTGGTTGAGCTACATGTCCTTTAGGAAGGCTAACAGCATAAGGACATCTTCATATTAAAAATATTTAAGATGTTCGGCTCCAACATAAGTAATTAAAAAAGGTAACTGGTTAACAGTGAAGTGCCATGTATTCCAAGACAACTGTTTCTTTAGCCACTTCAAGTTTCAGGCATATATATAATTAGTTCTAAGTGTCTGAGGAGAGTTGCAGCATCTTCCTTACTATCACAAACTGCTTCCTAAAATTTCAAAGCTGTCATAAACTTCCGAAGCTTCCTCCCCAAACAACTGAGAACACACATAAAAAATTTTTGAAGTATACCTGGATATTAAAAGAAGCTTAGTGATTATTTTCAGAATATTAAAAGACACAGCAAACAGTCTTAGAAGGAAGAAGGCTCTCTATACAGTTTGAATCTTTAGGAAGTATAGCCTGTAAAAATGCTACTCAAAGTTTTGGTAAATTATCATATAAGCTGATGAAGTTTATTTGCAAGACACCATCTTGTCTAAAAAAGTGACCAGTCCCTAAGGCAGTATCTTCATGTTAGGTATTATAATATTGCAGAGTCAGGATTTAGGAGAAAAAAAAAAAGAAGAAGAAAAATGATTTTTCAATTTAGAAGTGTCTTCTACACAAAAAATCCCAAACTATCTCTATCTGCAATTTTCCTTCAGTCATGGCACCTAGTACAAGCAGGTGGTAATGGAACTGGTAGTACCTCCTCACACAGAAAAAGATTTCTTATTAGGCAGAATGACCTCACAGGCAAATTCTTATGGTATGTTACTTTCAACATCCTCTCAGCCAGCAGATGTCAAGAACCACCATCAAGATACAACTTACAAGGCATTCTGTAAGGGAGGGGGGGAAGTTGTGTCTTGTCAAAGTAAACTATTTAAGTGTCATCAAATTTTACAATACCAAAACACATCAGTAGCATTGTAGGAAGGTATTCATAGAAATCAGACATATCAAATTAGACAGTCACTCAAAACACTCTTGTACCCTAGGAAATGAATTTCCCCTTCTAATGATTGAGCTTCAAACAAACAAAAAATCTTACCTGCCCATGATCGAAATGCTGCCACTATTCCCATTTTACTGGCTAGGAAACGGGCTTCTCTGTCCTCCCTGTCATTAAAACAGCAAATGCCACAGTACAGTTAATTACTAAAAACCAACCAGTGTTACTAATGTAGGAAGTAAAAAGTAGTTAACAGATCTTAGATGGGTTAAAAAATCCAGAGTGAGATTGCTTACATATGCATATATGTGTGTATACATATTTATGCAACATGTAAACAAGCACACACAGAGAAAAAGATTAGAATTTTTGTTACGTCCCCTTTTTCATGAGAGTTTCCATGGTAGGAGGATAACATCACAAATTAAAAACCTACATGTGGTCAGATGAGTCACTCTGTACCTCCCCTGATAGCATGTCTACATTAGGGATCTAAAGATTTAGATCTTACCTGGTTATCCGGACCTAGGCATGTAATGACATTTGGTAATTAAAAAAACCTGAACAAATCAAGTTGCAAGCAATCTCAAGAGGTCTCTAATATAAAAAGCTGACAAAGAATTTACCAGCAATCAGACCAGATGTCTCGGTTTCAGCATTTCATGCTTAGTATATACATTGGGGAGAGTTAGCCAGAAGGCCCAGACTGCTCCTTGGGTTGGGCTGGGTATCGGTCAGTGGGTGGTGAGTAACTGTATTGTACATCACTTGGGTTTATTGATTTCTTTTCCTTTTTCTCTTTTAGTTTCATATTCTCTCCCCTTGCTATTTCCCTTTTCATTACTATTACTGGTGGTAGTAATTGTGGCTCTGTACTGCACCTTAGTTACGGGACTGTTCTTATCTCAACTTGCAGGTTTACATTCTTTCGATCCTCTTACCCATCTCTCCAGGAGCGAGGGGGGTGAAGAAGTGGGGGAGTGAGCAAGAGGCTGCATGGTTCTGCATTGCTGTCTGGCCTTAAGCCATGACATCAGACCAGGCGACACTCCAGACTTTATACAGGTGGGTCTTAGTAACTCTCAAGCACCAAGGCTACAGAATCTCGCTGCACAGCCCATTCTAACACTTAACTAGCCCCACAGATAATTCCATGCCCCCACCTTCTCACTCCTTATATCAAGTTGTAACTCCTCGTTTCAATTTTGCTCTGCTGCTTCCTGTCCTCCCACCAGTCACCACCATGAAGGGCCCAGGCTACACCATCTTCTTAGGTACTAGAAAGGCTGCTATTTGAGGAAGCATATCCCCAAACCTTCTCTCCTCTGGACTACGCAAGCCCTTTTAAATGTTAAATGCTCTTTTAGTATCAGGTCAATGCTTTTATTTTCACTTTGGAAAGAAAAATAGTTCAATTCCACTACCATGAACACAACTGATAGCACAAGTAGCAGCACTGGCACTTACTTGAGTTGTCCTTCCGCTGTGTCTGGATTATGCCTGTAGTGAAAATCTGTGTAAGGAGCTAAAATTCGCTAGACAAAAAAAAAAAAAACAAAAAAAAAAACAAAGAAAAAAGAGGAAGAAAAAAAAGACAAAAAGACATACATTACTTTCACATGACAATACAGTCAAACGGGATGGGTCTTGCCCCTTCCTCAGTCCCACTTCAATCTGTCATGTTATTCCTGCTTTATAAATCACTCTGCTTTTAACCTAAAATATTTTATTTTAAAGATTTTGCACTAACACAGATGGTGAAATCTGAGATTCAAACTTAAACATTTTCACTAGTAATACAATGTTTAATTTCTGTCACTAAAAAAGTAAAACTGAACCCACCTCTAATTCTACATCTGCTCGCACATACTGTCGGGTCTTTGGATGATTAATGAGGTGCAAAACTGTAGTTATGAGAGCCTCATTTATTCTGCTCAGCTGACAATCAATCACATTTTTCAAGATGGTACTCAAACCACCCCGAAGAGCCACCACCTCTGGATTTTGAAGTGCTAAATAAAGAAAAACATATCACTTTGACCAGTGGTAGGAAAAAAAACATTTCGTGGCTTAAATACAACAAACTTGCCTGTTCAGTATATTTATATTTTTCTTCCTGAACACTGCTGAGGCACATGTAAAGCTTTTAATGGAACTGACATTAGCAATGAACTGAGATTGTGAAAGGTATATATTATTATAGTATTTTTTATATTCTAGTCTAAATACTTCACACTAATCTCAAAGAGTAACTGATTATTTCTTTCTTTAAAACAGAAGTTTGCTCTCAAAACATCATATTGATTTATTTTGAAAAATTTTGAAAATCAGCATCCAGAGACAAGTATAGGGAGCTGGGATAAGCCACCATTCAGATAGCTTTTACATGGTGGACACATACACTGACTTCCAAAAGCCAGCGAACCACAGTACCCGCTGTAAAAAGAATTTAACGAAGATGTTTTGTAGTTCTCCAAAATCCTGTACATTTGTCAGCGTTTCACGGATGGAATTCTCCCTATTTTCAGTCCATCAGCTTTAGAAACATCAGCTGTAGCAGGGAAATGTTTTTAATGTAAACTAAAAATTGGCAAGTCTTGAAGGAAATAACAGCACCTGATATCTTCAGGTACTTAAAAAGATTTTGATTTTAAGTTAGAGTGGTTTCAATTTGTATCAAACTGATGACTAAAATCCATAAAAATGACATTAAGATTATTTAACATTTGATTATACCCTCAATTATTTGAATATCACCTATTCAACACAAACCCACAGAAAAGAATCTCTTAGAAAACTGATGACAACCATACAGAAATTTTTCATAATTAGCTTTCAGTTATCTTACCTAGTTCACAGATAATGGCTATACATGCTCGAACCATTCTGTCTCTTTCTTGAAGACCATCATTTCCAACTGCTATCAAAGAATTAGTAATAGAACTGGGGAACAATGATGCATTCACAGTGATCATCTGCCAAAAAATGAAAGAAAAAGCCCTCTGGTTTCTTCACAGTATTTCTCTAGATGTACTCACAGATTCACCGGCAACTCCATTTATTACTTGGTTATACCTGGCTAATCCTCAGAACTATTTAATTTGCTCTTGAATTTCTTTGTCAATTTACTTTACCATTCTCTTCCTGCTTCACTTTTTTATTTTTGTATTATATTTTCATAACAGGAAAGGGTTAAAAGTATGACTGCTGAAGTGAGAACTATGAATACCTTTTTCATATTTCTTTTTCCAATAATTTCTTTATCGACAATGAACACTATGCAGTGACACAGCAGATTACAAACTCTCCTAGATTAATTCATACAACAGCAGATTCTTTAATACCTGTTCAACTGTTTCATTGGCCAAGACTAAAATCTGCTGTTTCATACAGAGATCCTTAGACTGCTGCACAGATTTCAAACACATTAAACTGAAAGCAAAGATGAAAACAAGACTAGTGTCCAATTAAAGCAACCAATCCTTAACCAATCAATTAAAAAAAAAAAAAAGGCAACCAATTTGATACAAAATAGAACAATGCATGTAATAGCCAATGCTCCTTTACACTAGCGAAGGGTCCTGCATTATGGAAATCGTCAGCTGCTAGCTTAGGATGATCAGGATTTACACCAGGTTCAGGAGCAAACCCCTGTGAACACATTAAAGGCAAAACAGCCCTGCACCAGACCAACCAAGCACTACCACCAACTCCTTGCCCTTCCCCAAATGAGGCTTTGAATGCAAAGGCTGAGTAACTGTTCACATTTTTTCATAGTTTGAGAAAATTAAACAAACATATCCTTTTTACTCTGGAACACCAACATCACCAATCAGATGTATTACAAAAGAGGAAGCAGGTTATCTGACTGCTTAAAAACGGAACAACATAATGTGTTACAGCCCGCTAAACCATGTAACTCTTTTTTTTCTAATAAATAAAAGTGAGATGTAAAAAAAAAATAAATTAAAAAAAACCCCATCAAACATCCAAATACTTAAAGCTAGTTTCCAAAGGTTTTGTTTAATATCCCTTTGGCTGCCAACAAAAGCAAGCTTATCTTCATTACTTTTCCAAAATTGTTTTGCCCTATATTCCCTTTACAGCTTCCTTCAGTGTCTCATAGATATTTGTTCAGATAAAGGGGATTAATTGTTTTGCTTTCTTTGCAAAGTACGTTAAAATGAGAAGAGATCAACCATTTTGACAAATATGCTGTAACACTTTAACAAGTTCATTTTTAAAATGTGTTTTTGAGAAACTTCTTGTCGTATATAATGCTGTCACCCACAAAACAGGAAGCTCTAAGATAGGACTCTAAAATAAAAAAACAAACTTTTCCCCACCCACACAGTCTTTCACTTTTACAATGCCATGAAGTAAAAAGAATTAGCAGTAGAATGAGCATACCAATCTACTTCCACATTAGTAGAATAAACACAAGCTTTCATATTTGCGTTCATTCTGCTCTAGGTATTAAAATGAAGTTCTAAAGGCCAAGGACAGGTGAT
Organism: Psilopsiagon aymara; assembly: GCA_024733675.1. Classification (NCBI taxonomy): domain Eukaryota; kingdom Metazoa; phylum Chordata; class Aves; order Psittaciformes; family Psittacidae; genus Psilopsiagon; species Psilopsiagon aymara. The sequence continues at coordinate 11,316 of JANRGW010152001.1, forward strand.
GCTAGACTACCTAGAAGCAGCTATGATGAAAAAAGCAACAAAGGCTATGTCTTCAGTGTTTAAAGATTCCTCTAAAGAAGAGGAAGAAAGAAGGTGGCTTATATTGTACCTAACCCTGACTTTTGCTTTGAAAATAAAAACATTCTCCTGCCTACTGAGTTATTTAAAAAAATGGTCTTACTGACTTCTGTTAGATGGAGAAATATTTCTGAAGCAACGTTATACCTTTTTTTTCATGGCTGAAGACACTACTAAATTGTAAAGCTCCTAGTAGGAAATATAAATGTGACTACGGTCAAGAGATAGTGAGCACTCAAAACCTTAAAAAAATCAGAGATGAAATTTAAAAAATTTAAAATTATCCTTCTCTTCCTGCATTTTTTTAATAAATTTATTACATGCAATTTATAAATTCATTAAACAGGATGCTTCATATTTTGATTTTTTTTCTACTCGACGAAAAGAAAGTGAGAGAATATTTTAATTCTGAAGTTTCGTATCTATCCTAATGTAAGTATTTTTTTGTATCAAAGATAAGGTTAAAGAATCGCATTGAAAATTTGAAACTGAAAATAGTTGTGATGCTGGTGGAACCCAGTTCAGCTCTTCCACGGCTCACAGTAAATCATCTCCTGATCAAACGAATTAACTCTGTTTTATCTGCTAGATGCTGTTCTCTTCTAGACTTTTATATAAGCTTTTAGAAATCCTGATATTAAGACACTGAGTCCAAGATACTGAGGGTGATGAAGAGTTGGGAAAAGGGCAAGAGATGGTAACAGAAATAAAGTGTGACAATATGGAATGTGCCATTTGGGATGTGTGACACAGTATTCCCTGTGAGAGTGAGCTTTCTCAAGTACTGACAGCTCTATGCTTAACACAGAACATGCGAAAGCTGTGAATTTTACTGGCAGGCAGGTGGGCTGGCTTTTTGTTAGTCTGACAATGTGTTTTAAGAAAAAAAAGAATGTTCTAAGTAGCAAAAGGTGTTAGGAAACATCTTTCATCAACACAGTTCTCAGCATCAAAGAACACACAGCCCATACATAGCATCCTTCTACAATGATGGAGGAAAAATCAGAACTGGTGGTCAGCAATATGATTTTTTAAATGCTCAGCTTTCAGGATCATTTCTTCAAATCAAACTAATGGAATTACTTCACTTGCTGCATCACATATTTTTCAAGCAAGATGGAAGTCTTTGATCTACTAAGAAATGTTCAAAAAAGTCCAGGAAAAATAAGAACATCTCTCTGACCCAAATAAAACAAATTATAAATCTGTTTCCATTCCTCCTCTCATTTAAGTTATTCTGGTTTCACATTGAAGCTCTCTTTTTAAAGCAGATTAGCAAAGAACTCTTATAAATTGTGACTTCCACAAGGATCCATTCCTTTACGGTAATGTTTTTTGTTTATTTGAGTTTGAGGGGGTGAGGGGGGTGGTGCTGCAGCTTTAAAACTTTTTGGTGCAAAAGTTAATCAAACATATTATTTCTTCTACAAGACAGAAACCAAGTGAGCTTATTATAGGAGAAGAAACTGCACATTATATTTCCATATTTTCAACTTAAATATATATAGCTAAAGAAATACATATATACACAAAACAGATAAAACAGAATATAAGCACAATAAACAATATGTAAGTCCAGTATAGATAAAGAATACCTTACATATCTGTATATGCCAATTTCTCTAAAATGAACTTGAAAATGCAGCTACCAGCTTCAAACATCTCAAATTTGTGGGTACACCATAGAGTAACCACCACAGACTACCTATGAATAGCATGAACCTGTATGGATAAAGCAATAAGGCTAGAAACATCCCTTCAACTGATGTTGATGCATTAGCAATTTGTCTCATTTCTCCAATGGCAGAAAATCTCCCATGCTTGATACATAGAGCCTTAAAACACACTTTACAACAAATACAAGTCATTAGATGAAACTTAATATATGGTTCTTATACCCTTGCATTCACTATTTGAGAAGTTTTTCACAAATCTTGTCCAGTTTGATTTCCATCAAAGGAAAATTAGCAGGATTCTTCTAGCCCACTCAATATCCTCAGTGTTGAGAGATTAAAATCAAAGCAAGTATCAGTGCTATCCTTCCTTCTCTCTTTTGAAATATCAGCTATAATTTCTTCTCAAATCAAAGAACGGTATTAGAGACTGAGTGAAAAAAATTGCTGATGAAGAAAACAGGAGTCAGTATGACTGACAGGCATAGATGATAAGACCATATATTAGGTTTTACCTTTCTGACTAATCGAAGTGCTTGAGTTCTTTCAACTTCATTACTCTGCTGTATGTCAATGCACCTAAAACAAGTTAAAAAAACACATCTTGTTTATAACAACATTAACTTTCACCTTAACAACTTGTGTTAATACTTATGAAATTGAATAAACAGAATAAAACGAGTACAATGATTGATTGTTTAAGAATTCTGCCTTTCACCAAGCACATTTATTATGATTGGTCAATTAGCTTTGGTTTATATTCTTTCAGTTATCTTCATTAAAATTAAATCACTAGAATGTTCTCAAATATACTGCGGCAAGGCATAATGACATTTGTCATTTCAAATGAGACTAAACAAAGTATTAGTAATGTTTCACATCAACATGTTTTGTGTGTGTTCTGGGATTAGAAAAGTCCTTTTACTCCAACAAGATGAAACAGTACACTAAAATTGACTATATATATTTATAAGCAGAAACACACATCTGTATCAGTATATTAAGGAAGCATTAGAAATGCTAACATTTACATCTGCTTATCATACCTATCTTCTCATTGTTAGTGTGCCTGTTGTTACTCTTCTCTTGAGTCATAGGTTATACTTAAAATACAAATTCTTGAATATGAGCTACTTTTGTATTAGAGGCTCCAAGCTTGATGATAATAAGAATCACATCTCCCATAAAACTTACAGATATTAAAACTGCTGATGTTTCAACTTTCTAAGAACACCACAGATTAATTTATGATTAATGGCATTTATGATTGAAAATGAAAATTTTTATTAATCATAGTATCATTACTTGTATTAGCTTGTGTAATTCATTATCCTTCTATTTCTAAAGGATATTATTCACAATGAAGAAAAATGGCTTTTACAAAACTACAAATCAACAATGTAAGAGGATATTAAAAAACCTGTCTCAACCATGAAAAAACAAGTGATTTACCATTTTACAATTTGCAAAAGAAAGAACAGAAAAATTACCTGGCTATCAAGTAATCCACTTTCAACTTCAGGACCTTCTGCAGAATACTGGAGTCTCGAATGAGATAGCGGAGAGCTCGCAATCCTGCTGCTCGCACCTCTTTTGCTTCATTCAGTAAAGCTAACCTCAGGCTACAGTGAAGGAAACAAGAGGGACAAAAAACAACTTAACTGCAAGCTAACTTCACCATCTGCAGCTACTATCTACTAATTTAAAATAAAAAAGTCTGCTTTTTTTTAAAAAAAAAAAAAAGAAAAATTTTTAAAAAGTGTTCTGCACTAACTTTCCGACTGAGATACTTACCTGTACAGACTGCAAGCCAAACCTTTCCCCTGCCATCAGATACAGCTATATAAATCTGAACAAGTCACAAACAACTTCCAGCCCCCTTATTTTGCAGAAAGCAGATTGTACGTCCATGAAATAATACATGACCAAGACCTGTATACAACTTGTTATTTAACAAAACAGCTGAGCACAATATTAGGCAAAGAAAATTAATAGGTAGAACACATTTCCTCCCCTGACAAACTGCCAACCCATAAGCATGGGTCCTCACAACAATGTTTTGACACCTAAGAGAGACAAATCTGCACCTTAAGCAATTATACGCACCACTCGGTAAAGATGTTATGGCACCATGTTATTTTTGCATGAAATATGACATTCATAACTTAAGCAGTCCCACACTGCATAGATTTCTAGATATTTCATTTTAACATGTAACCAAAACATTATTTCTCTTTTACAGATTTTAAAAGCTTTCTGCTTGCTCTGAAGTGAGCTTTCCTAAACAGAACTGTCACCAAAACTGCCGCCACAATGTAATATCTTAAATTTGCTATCTACATAAAAGGAAACGAGATACTGAAGGCCTCTTGATATAAGAAAGTATTAAATGATACACTGCCCTTTTGAGGGACCTCAAAAAATTTGCCCTTTTTTCCTTGACTACACAGAGCAGAGGAAATACCCCAACCTTCCTATAGCATATTTTAGTAAGATTCTTTCAGCGGACATCTGAGAATGTAAATACTTCAGCACGTGATAAACAGATGGCTTTTTTTTTCCTTTCTTATTCTAAGATTGTCATGCATGTCAGCTACTCCAAAGCCAAAACTCTTCTGAGTAGTTCTGGAGAAGAACTGGCCTGTTAAAAAGTTACCGTAACAGGAACCTACTTTCAGGTGGTATCTAGACAGAGTAGAAAGGCTGCAACACTAGACGCAAAGATTAACTGATTATTACTTTCAGCACAACATAGGAAACTACTTCAGGAAAAACCCTGTTGCTATCGTATCAAGTGTGAATTCTTACATAAAAAGAGTGTCACTAATTGTTTACTTAAACTGAGCTACACACAAATTAGAAACAGATACTCTATATGGTGAGGTCAAGACAAATTCTGCCTCTAAAAAAAAGTTGTACTAGAGAAAAGATTTACTTCCAAAGTTATTCAAGAAAAGCAGACAACTCTTCAATTGTGCTGACTGTATAACTGGTATTCTTTACATCACAGATAAAAAATAGTTTCTAGTTTTGCAGCTTTCCAGAGATGGATGTCTGAGGAATGAGCACATAAGACCCAGTTCTACTCAGTGATATTTTTCCATTTGGACTTTTACCTCACACTTTACAACTGCTTTGGATATTACAGTTCATGACACTTCAGTAGTTTCCTTTTAGGGCAGAAGTGACCATTAGTCATGGAAACAGTTTTGTTGCGATCCATGACATTTCTTATTATGATACACCAAATCTGGATTTCCCATCACACCCTCCTTCCTCTCCCCCCACTCCTCTCCCAAGTACTTTTATATTTGAGGGGAAACATTTTTTGAATGGCAGACCAAACCAATCTTTAGACAAACAGCTTCTCAAATGCAGTCAGTACTTTCAAAACTCATTCTAAATCTCACATGGATGCTCTTAATTTGTAGACAGAAGCTAATTTAAGAATTTGCAACAGTGAAACCACTAAACAGGACAACACTATCATGAGATCCAAAATCTAAAAGCAGAAGATACCGAAAAGGGATTTGTCACTATCTTTAAACAGTGAGAATGCAATGAAAATATACAGCTAGCCAGAAAGATAACAGACCTAAAATAATGGCCATAAAATCCATAAAATCCAATGAAAGCAGTGACATATAAAAGTGTACAAGGGTGAACAAATATATCTCCATTAAGAAACAACAACAAAAAACCAAACCAAACAAGCAAAAAACATCACCAGTTACTGACTGAACTGTAAAAACCTGAAAGAAACCTGACCTTATACAGACAACAAACACATGCTACAGCAGACAGAAAAAATGATACACAAGAAAACCTATGTGTACTTGGCTGTATGTGTCTACATATTCTGACTTCTCAGCTGTGCCACAAGGAGAAAAAACCTGAAAAAATTAAATCAGATCCCCTGGATAATCTAAAAGAAAAATAATAAGGAACAAAGCAAGTGAGAGACCAACAGAGGCATGACTGATACAAGCATTTTCTTCGCCTACCCTAAAGCCTTTTTCATTATACAAAATGTGGGACTAGGAAGTGAAAATGATGGAAGAACTGGAGGAAATCTGTCAGTAAGTATTGTCAGCAGCCCACAGCTTCATAAGAACTATCTGCATATATTTGATAGCACCATACAATAAACAGCTGTGGCCAGGATGGAGAAATGGCAATAAACAGGTCTACACAAAAAGGATTCTAAAAGGCATCCAGAGGATAGTTACAGATCTCAAAATAAAACTACCTCAAAGTAAAACTGGTTAGCCATGTGAAGCACCCAGCACAGTTTATACAAACTGTTTTCTACTAATCTTTTTAAAGACTTGAGTTATTACAAAAATACATAAAAAAGCATAAGATGTTGCTGAAGATTATATTAACAATGATGAAAAGTAGTTTAGTTTCACAAATCAAAATATGAAAAAATAATGGAAGAGCAGAGGAGAGTGGAAGATTTTTGCCCTGACAAGTCTTTGTCCCAATTTTTATCCAAGTTCACAACTTCTTTTTGTAGGCAGCATTTAGTGTACAATAATTGATTTGGAAGAAGCCGGGTGGGTGGGTGTGCAGAAATACAGATGACAACATTATTATATTACTAAGAATAGGATGGAGTGATAAAAAACTCCAAGGGAACTTAAAAATCATCTGTATGCACAGTTAACAAGATGGTGAAGCAAATTCAAGATTGTTAGACATGACTTCACACACATCAAGACAAAACCTGTGTTAAAAACTCACACTATATGGCTCTAAAAGAGCCATCAGATCAAAACTGATATGCATATTCCACATGCACCTATTTGGCTGAAAGTGCCAAAAAGACACCAAGATTGTGTAAGAGAAAAACTAAGCACAATACCACTTATCCTAGTATATTAAGTGTCACTGCAGAAATGAAAATAACTTAAGACAGAATTCAGCGTGATAAACATTGAGAGTGACAAAAAGTCCAGAAGAGTTAATAAAGAATGGAATATGAAAGGATATTCAATACCTATTACAGTATCACTCCTGCACCTTCTTTTAAAGCACCTCATTTACTCACTACACAAAGATAACCATGGTTTTGACAAATCCCTGTTTGATCTGGTCAGGTAACAGTGAATATTCTGAATTTTGCTTTCATGGCCAAAGCCTCTTCGTACATTCCTAACAGACCTCAAAAGTTTCTAAGGCCTATCAACACTCCATGGCTCAAGGCTTCCTCTCATCTGTCAACAGTAGGGTGCTCTGGGAACCGGGAAGATCCATCTACACTGGGAATGACAACAAAAGGTGTCACTATTACCTGCATCTGCTGGTAGGAAGAAACTAAAATTAGGCACCTAACAAAATTCTAAAAAGAAAATGAGTTCTAAGAAACAGATTTCTAACTTGAGGGCAACCGCAATGATTGCAGACTGTGACTGTCTTCAGTTTGGGTAAACAGTCTACCACGGCTACTGACCCCAAACCCTAGGATTCTATAGGAAATCTAAAATTATACTTGAAATCATAATTCTTTTCTAGTTTAACACTCTCAGACTAGCCATTTATACCTCACAAAAAGAGAAAACTCACAGGGTACTTCTTGCATCCAAATAACTTTTCACATTTTCAAGGGAAACCAAGTTTGCTCTGTAGAATAAAAAGGCTTCCCTAGGGAAATCCAAGATAAAGTTAGGAACATAAGCAGAGCAAATTACAGCACTTATATGTTATGTCCGAAGGAATATATGTACTTAGCCTACACGAAGATTGCTTCCAAAATCTATTAAAAACTTCAGGTAGTTGAAAGTTACTCAGAATAACTGCATATTTTGCTATATAACAATGTGCAAAGAGAATACAACCAACAGAATGCCTGTAACTCCAGCAACACTTTTAAGTTTGCCTGAAAAGTCAGTATCCAACGAAAACAACCCGTCCTATAAATATTTCTGAAGAACCACAAATCAGCATGATTATGGTTATTAAAATGTTAGTATCTGAAGTGGAATCCTTGAGTTCGAAAATTAACACCATAGCACAATAACCTACATACACACATTAAAAATTTACTTCTAGTGTACATACACAGAGGACCCACCAGACTGACCAAAATAACGCTGATCAAGGTAACTTTCTTGATGTATGTTTTTAGAGTTTGTTTGTGTTTGGTTTGGGGTCTGTTTGGCTGTATTTTGTTTTTTGGGGGGCTGGTGGTTTTTCGGGTTTGTGGGTTTTTTTGGGTTTTATTTTTTTCAGAAGTCATTTTTGGCATTTTTCTAAGCAGAAGGCTATTTTTTTTCATGTGTCTGCTGAGAACATCAATATCTGTAATTGTGTTTGGACTAGCAGATCTTTCTGCAAACTTCTGCCTATAAAAACAAACACTAGTATTTGCATAACCTTTTAAGGCTTGTATTTAAAAATATTTACAAAAGAACTCTGAATTTTGAAGTTACACTCTTAAGTGATGTTTAGTCCCATCATAAAGCACCATAATAGATTACTTAAGATCAGAACTACACTAACATTTTTTTTAATTTTTTTTTAGTTCTACGAGGAAAAAACAATTCTGTTTAAAAAAAGAACTTACAACATTTCCACAAGAAGTTACACAAGTATTTCCAGCATTTTACTTGAGAAGTGACAAGCTTTTCTAAGTTTGATAACTAAATTGGAAGACAAAAATTATATTAAATACTAGATCTCAGTTGTTTCTGCCACCTACCTGCCTCAGGACAAATTTACTAATGTTTGTGTAAAACCATAGAAGTTCTGGAAATAAGCATGTAGTTACTTTTGACTGTCAGAAATGGCCATAAAATACAGGAAAATTCCACTGGGAAGTACACACGCAAGGGAATTTTAGTAGCAGGAAAAGTAATGTTACAGACACATATACACAGACACAATTAACATAAATGTTTATCCTTAAATCCCGATGCTACATACATTTAGTATGCTCTAAATTCTGTAGTTGTTCATTTTCACTGAAAGTGCTTTCTGCAAGTCCAGAGATATTTGGAAGTATTTTTACTCTATGGGGAATACAGGCAAGAAATGCCTCAAAGTGAATAATCTATTTCTGATTTAACTCAGAATATTTGTAAGGTATATGTTTGAATTCAGAAATTTAAACCCATTAGGGAAACAAAATACTAGCTCAGAAATAAAGTTTATAGTTAATTGCACTTAGAAAAATTAAAGTACCCTAGCATTGCTCTAGTGTGCCTTGCTACTTACCATATTATGATGCTGTCATACGTAAAACCTAGCTTTTCTTCAGCATGGCCAATATTACAAAGCAGCTGAAAATAAAAAGAACAAAAACAAAACAAAACATGTATTATTTGTAACTCTTTCAAAATAATTGTGTAAAACTGTATGTATCTGGCAATGCATTCAAAGAAACATGAGGAATTTCATTCATGGCAAGGAGAAACGTACCAACTTCAAACTTCCTGAGAATTTCTGCTGTCACTTTCCTGTTCCTATACACACCATTCACACACAAATTTGTGGCCTCTTATACTAGCAGAAAGCTTGCACAGTTGCGTAAGGCGCCTACTGGTCAGTTTTTCAACTCCAAGTAGCTTGTTTGGCAATTGGTAACGTGAGAAGAGATGAGAGAGACTGAAATCACATCCGCATTCAAAAAGAGTGAACTCTCTCTCAGGTGAGAATTATGAAGCAATGATTGACACTGCTGGTCTGCTATTATGTTTGGCCACAGCAGCAGAGGTGTCAGGACAAAAAAATAAAATCAGAAGGCATTGCCAGCGATAAGTGTTTTGTAACTGACATTTGGCCTAGCTTACCATCGATCCCATAGAACTTGTACCTCTGAAAAACACCCGTACAAAGGCTGGATTAATGCACACAAAAAGGCACCTATAGACTGTCACAAATTCTGAACATTTCAACTATATCTAGCCATTCTGAACAGAAGACTGAAAATTTACAAGTGCAACTTTTTACGTTTAAAACCAATTTCAAAAGCAGGAAGGCGGTGCATGCCAATGTTTTAGCCTCCTAAGGAAAGAAAACAGTCCCTCCTGTAAGAACAGCTGATGCTGTTCTCCTTTACAAGAGCAGCAAAGAAATCTCACTTACTACCACTAGCTAAAATGCTAAAATACTTATCACATTCAAATCCCAAAGCACTTTTCCAAGCACTTGCAAAAACTCAAGTGACTAACACTGATTGCAATAGCTTTGCACTTTGTCCTCTCTTTTCAAAACAGGCACGTGTTCAGTTCTAAGCCAGCACAATATTAACAGCTTCTCCTCAGTGAGGAACTCAGGAAGTGTTTGTGCTAACTAGTGAAAATATTAGAATATATTAGAATATATCAAAACCTGCACCACATTCTTTGTATGTATTTACTGCTTACAATAATATTAAGAAAAAAAGCTAAACAGCTAAAGTAAGGCTACTGCAAGTTCAAATACTAAACATGTTCCATGCTCCCATTCTACTCTTCACATTCATCTGAAAAAACAGTATATTGCAAAACCTCTGCTTTTAATTAAACCCATTTTATTAGCTTGATGGTTTAAATTAAAGCAATACTTTAGGTATGTTCAACAAGTACAAATTCTTCCAAGGATCGCATCACATTTTAGGATACAACTTTTTGTACTGTGACAAACATGCATAGTGACAATGCTGAAATCCAAAGTTGATAGTGAGACAGATTATTAAACTGGCCTGGATCAGCTCAACACCTGGGTTCAAATAATCTCAGTTAATTGAAATACTTTGGATTTTGCATTTTTCTTAACAGTGGCTATAACCAAAGATTATTATAAAACAGAAAGCAAGTTATATAATTTCTTTTCCACCACCATTCAAATTTAATTGATAATAAAAGACAATTGGTGTATGAACTGGTTACGACAGTATGTCACTTCCTAGCATCAATCTATTTTTATGCCACGTTGTTGGGCTGCCTAAGGCCACCACTGCTGCTTTAGCATTTCTATTGGCATCTTATGAACTGTAAAAATTGGCTGGCAGAGTGTAAGCAAAACAGTGTGAGAAGATAGTGAGTAAAAACAGTTCATTGTTCAGTTTCAGACAAGTACATCAATAGCTGTTTAGGCTAATCATTCATACATCTAAACATCTACCCGTCATTCCACCCCAGCACAAAGGGGAAATCCTCACTTAACATCCCACATTATCCTCAACAGTGTTTCTTTCCTACTTTAAAAACTCTTATAGAATTGTAATTTTGATGTAGGAAAAAACACTCTTGAGAAAGTTGATAGTTTACGCACTACTGCATTTCTGAAGCAAGTCTCCATCACTGCACTTATCACTGGTTTTCATCTTGAGCAGTCCTGAGATGAAACTAAAGCAGATGTGTTCCAAGAACCCACCTAACTCACTGCTAATGAGAATTCAGACCACTGGACCATCTCTAGTCTAGTCCTCAGTAACCACTCTTACTAAATATATATAGCGAGGTTATTAGCTCCTCAATACCAACCATTTTCTTCTGTATATGCTCCCACTGCACACATCCCTACTGACATAGAAAGAAACTCAGCAACTTAACCTTATCTCAAAACTCAAACATGGTCATGAAACCTGATGGCAGTTACAGCTTTCACTAAGTTCAACTGCTTTGTGGATGCAGTTATGTAAATGTGTTGATAATTATTATAAAAGTGTTTGATGATGCCTATAACCACACGTGAAATATTTCAGAGAATGAACAGATAAAATGGCCTAAAAAAAAAAAAAGTAAAAGAGTATTTTTTTTAGCTACTAGTTTATTCTCAAGTCCAATGCACCACCATTACTTATGTATTAGCTTTCTTTGCAATTTACACAGAGTAGTGCAATTACAGGACTTCCAGCTAGAAAAGGCTTTAAAAGACAAACAGTAAGATTAGAATTAAAAATGTTTCAGTAATTTGAAAGGAGTACCCAAACTCAGTAAGAAAATTCAATTAAATAAAAGGAATGGATCCTCTAGGGTATCACACATGAATAAGACACAAAAACTGAAGCAAGTCCAACAGAGAAAGAAGAGATGTCTTAAAAACATTCAGAATGTTAAATACAGAAACAAAATTCAAAAAAGAGAGCAAGATTTCTAAGTTCCCACAAACTATAAATTAAATGAACTAATGTGATGCAATTTCACAAAAAAAAAAACAAACCCCAGTAACTTTTACCTTTAGAAATACTTATAGGACTGCACTATGTTCGAGATTAAAAGACTTTTTTCATCATTTCCCAAGCTGCCCTCAAAACTGTAAAATTTTGGGTGCAACATTTTAAGACCAGACAATCTGTGAAAAGTAGAGCAGAAGAATGCACAAGGCAGCTAGAAAATGTACCCAATACATCTATGAAGGCGAAGACATTGGGTGCATTGAGTCCAGGTGAAAAAAAAAAAAAGTAAGGTTGGTTTGATATATGTTTAAAGGAGAAAAAAAAGGTCATGACGCTGCTACAAAGAAGATACTGTTCAGCTCTGGGTACTCCCAATGCTTTGGGTATTTTTTCAGTTATAAATGTCTGGTCTTAAACACATCATAGGGAAAACTTTGCCACTTTTGTCTCATTTAACATTCAAACAACATTAAGCAGGTCAATGATTCTGACCCAAATGCAGTAATTTTTTTTAGATACCTGAATTTCTGACAAATCCGAGTAGCTGTCATATGTTTAACTGCAACATTAAACAATTAACGTGCATATCATCGTAGTCTAAGTTTGTAGGTAAGCAGTACCAGAATATTAAAATCTGCATTTGGCTATACACTGCTGTATTTCATGAAAATGGCTGTGGATTATATCATGCAAATGCCTGGAATTATGCAAATATGTTTACATTTCCATATATCTTGCAGAAAGTATATATTTTTATGTATATGCAAAACATGTTACTTATTTTTATATATGCACAAAAAATGTCACTTATTTCTATATATACACACATAAACACACAGAAAATACTTTGATTCTTAAAATTTCTAACAAGTCAACTCTAAAATTGAAAATGTTTGATACAATAGTAAATGCATGGGAATAGCACAGACTTTTTGGAAATATGATTTAATATTAGGACAAAATGGTACTTACACTAGGCCAGACAGTGACTAACAGTGAAGGGGTTTTTCTTATGTTTACTGTCAGCTATGAGCTTTTCATGCTACTTGGATGAGTCACAGCAATATGAGTAACACATCAACATGTCTTAGAAACAGTAGCTCAAAACAACAAAACCACAGGAGGTCAACAGCATACACAAGCTAAGTGCACACTGGGACCATTCAAATTTATATTCAATAGCATAGTCACAGCAATTACTAGGTAAAAGTAGGATATTAGTCTGTGCATCCAAATGTAATCATTACACGATAATTTTGAAAATACAGTTCCAACCATCACTGATAATATTTATGAGAAGACTACTCAGTAAATTCTAGTCTGAAGAGAAGCCTCTACTGAAATTGTGGAATCTGGATTTATACCCATTAATTCTCTAGGTTTGTTCCACATCTGAATGCCCCTAAGCAGCTGTTGTGTTTATATCTGCTACATGATTCATCTTGAAATTCCAAGTTTTGCCCATTGTGGTTTAGCTACATGGATGAATGTTAAAGTCAGTCAACAGCACACTCAGATTCTAAGATACCTGGGTTTTGCAGACAACAAATGAGACTCTAAAATGACAGACCATGAATCAGACTGAGACAGAGCTTCTATAGACCCAAACTCTATCTCTCTCTGTACAGTGAAATTCAGCAGCATAGTCAAAACTTAACAGATACATACAGCAGGAAAGTAGAGCCTCATTAAATAATGATGAATTAGTTTTCACAAGATTTAAAATATTATCTGCCATATCACATTGCCTAGTCAATTGCTATGCTTAAGCTAAAACAAATTAAGGTTCATTTTGTCTGTAAAGAACACCTTTCTCTTTTGCATGAAAGGCAGAAATTCCTATAAACACTACCTGTGAATCTTTTTTATTTTTTTCTCTTCATTATTTAAATACACTTTCAGTTTCAAAAAAGATATAGAGGATCTCTCAGAAGCTAACGGGGATAAACCTTCTATAATAAAGGATTCTAAATAAATAGTTCAAAATATATATTCTACTAGGTAAATAAATTGTACACTTCTTTCTGGTTTTCAGTAATTTATCACTTACTACTTCTCATGGGGGTGGGGAAAACACCAAAGAAGTAATCATGATGTTTTGGTATTAATCAGCAGAAGCTGAGAAAATTCAAGGTGCTCACCCTGTGTAGCTGGTCATATAAATGAAACTTGCATAATCCTACTCAGTTTACTACAGCCAAAGGCTCATATCAAGCTTGTGTACTGCTGTGACAACTGAAGGTATCACTGACCATTTACTGGAGGTCAAATCCTCAAACAGTTTTCATGTCAGAATTCAGGTTAGCTTAAACATACAGTTGGCCTGAAAGGAGCAAAATTATTTTTGTCTAACACAGATTAGGCTGTAATTTTGTCCACAAACTGCAGCTTCACTTATTTAGGTGAGGAGCACCAGACAAGGAAAAAAATTTCAATGGTTTCCACTGCTCAACACTAAACATACCTTTCCACAGCCTGAGTATCACTAGACTGGGAATGCTAATTTCTTGGAGCAGAAACCTTACAGCACCTGATGGGCAAGAACAACCTACATTCTGCAGCCGAAGTGCCAAGAACGTGAGCAGTAAGGATTTTATTAAGAAGTATTAGGTAGAACTTGATGAATGAAATGCAAGTTTTCCTAAAACACCATGTTAAGCTTACTTTGCACAGTAAGTATGAGTGCTGTGGGGACTTGACCATTACTTGTTAACTTGTTAACGTTTTTCTTGAAGGGAAAGGCAAATGAGTTACACCAGTCAGGAATTCAAGCTTCAAAAACCACAAAACTATCTGCCTTATGGTATGGTATCATCCTTGCAGACAAAGTAACAAATCCTGTTGACTGGTGATCACCATCATTTTAATAAATTTATATATTTAACTTCTGCATAAAACTGGAGTCTAGCTCATTAATTTCTGATGGGTAATTTGCCCAGAGAAGCTGTGATTGTCCCATCCCTGGCAGTGTTCAAGGCCAGGTTGGACAGAGCTTGGAGCAACCTGGTCTAGTGGAAGACGCTGCTGCCCACGGCAAGGGGGCTGCAACTACATGAGCTTTAAGTTCCCTTCCTATCCAGATCATGCGATTTGCTTCTTTCCCCTCAAAAAAACAAGGTAGAGGAAACAAACCCCATCTCAAAAATCTAGGCCCCTTTCACTGAACCTAACATACCTGAGACATCAAGTTTTATATTAATTTCAAGATATCTATCACAGTCTCTGTTAGGAAAGTCCACATTAACTTACATTACTTGTTTTTACACTAATACACACATTTTGCTTCCCCTGACGAAAGAAGTAGAACAGCATTTCTTCCAAATGTGAGATTTGCCCAGTCTTTGAAGGAAAATCTGGGGCAGTGGGCAGCAACTGCTTAGATTGGTGCTGACATTTTCTTCTAATAATATTTCTAGCAGGAGGGTTAATTTTTATGTATTTTCTGTATTACTTTATCAGAAATATGCTAATTAAAATTTTTGAAAGGTCCTTTCCTGTCTATAGTACAAATATCCTAGATAACTAGTAGCCTTTCAAAAATGGGTCACAAAATGGAAGAATTTACAAACAAATCAAGTTCATTTTAACATAATTCTAAGACATGATACAAGCATCTCAGGTCTCAGCACATCTATCTTCCCCACACTCCTATCTCACAAAGTGGGAACTGAGACTATTTCAATTCATGGTAGAAGGCCAGAACGCAAGAAGGAAATAAAACTATCTCCCCCAAGCTCCAGGCTTTCACTCTTAACCACTGGAATGAAAAACGCAGAATTGCTCCAACCACAAGGCAGATAACACAGTACAATTTGCAACCTTCACCTACTTTCATAACAGCAGTTAAACAAAAATATAAAGAGTTTTCAAAACTAAACATGCAAGGCAAACATTTATAAAGCAGATATTCCAGAGAGATGACTGTAAGAACAAGTGCTCAATATTAAGAGTAGGATGATTCTCGTATATAGGGTCACTGTGATTCACGAGCAAAACAAGGTTAGGAACTACAGTCTATCTCCAAAAGTAATACTTCACTTTAGCAAGTTGTTTTTCACAAATTCTTACTTACTTGCCAGTCTTAACTCCAATTTATTAAAATCTTCCTTGTGTTTTTGTAAGTATTTCCCATTATTAACACCAGGTTAAGTATAAAGAGCATATTCTTCAAATATTCAATTATAAATAATCCAGTTTTTCAAAACTATCTTTTTAAAAGAGTTTTTGGTTCATCCCCTAAATACAATCTGCACCTTTACAAATTTACCACATCTAAGGGTGCTTCACATCTGATTTTCAGTAGTAAAATCCACACTATTTTAACATCCATGGTTTTGAATATTGCCTTTTCACTGGGAATCATGAATTTGCAAATATAATTCAGCTCTTTAATTTTAAGGCAACTACAGAATTTGGAAGCACTCACATTCAAAAGTTTTCAGATCAGCACAAAGTTATGTTTCAGTTTGCATCAGCCTTTTCTATCAGAATAAAGGGCTTTCTTGCAACACAGTTTGGAATCTCAGTAAAAACAGCAATGTTTTGTCAATTGTGGATGTTTGACAGACAGAATGAGGCAATAACCCAAAGAAGAGAGAACTATAACTAATTTCAGTTCCCCAGTGAACGCTGTGCACCTACATGCGTTCTGGACTAACACAGGAAGTGAAGCATTGTTGTGGTTTAAGTCCAGCCAGTAACTCAGAACCATGAAGCCACTCAACTCACTCCCCCTGCTCCCTGAGGGATGGGGAGGAGAATCAAAAGAATGTAACTCCCATGCGCTGAGATAAGAACAGTCCAGTAACTAAGGTATAATACAAAACCACTACTGCTACCACCAATAATAATAATAAGGGAAATAACAAGGGAAGAGAATACAATTGCTCACCACCCTCCGACTGGTACCCAGCCTGACCCAGCAGTGATCTAACCCTTCCGAGTAATTGCCCCCAGTTTATATACTGGGCATGACGTGCTGTAGTATGGAATACGTCTTTGGTCAGTTTGGGTCAGGTGTTCTGTCTCTGCTTCCTCCTGATTTCCCCTCCTCCCTGGCAGAGCATGAGATTCAGAAAGCCCTTGGTCAGAGCAAACATACTGAGCAGCAACTGAAAACATTGGTGTTATCAGCGCTGTTCCCAGGCTGAAAGTCAAAAACACAGCACTGCACCAGCTACTAAGAAGGAGAAAAATGACTGCTACTGCTGAACCCAGGACAAGCATTTACAGATTTGTTATAATGCACTAGAAAATAAATTTATTTCCTAGTGATTTTTTCCTCAGTACCTTCTGCTGAATTTCAAACAATACCACTGAAGAGCTGTTCAATCTTACACAGAGTGCTTTTAAAAGCCAACAAACATGTCTACTTCGAAGTTCATCATGCATTTTGTCTTTCTCATGCCAAATGGTCCCTCAAACCCACCCCTGAGCATTTGTTCTTTCACCTGAGATTACCTCAAAACCATCAAGTAGCCTCCTGGCTATCTTACTTAATGATTCATTACTAGCTTTTAACCTTAATTTCCCCTCAAAATTCTCCTCAACTACCCTGTTGCTGGGCTACCACTGACTGCAGGATCATCTCCACACACACTGCTGCATCCGTAGTGCACTGTCAGAAATCTGTACAATTCTTTTCGAGTATCAGTCCATTCATTAAGGTAATACTCACACTGAAGCTCAAAAATGTCTCCTAGATCATGGACTAGGAGCATTTTTCCCTTGTTTTGATAAATGGAATGCTGGTCCAGCCACAATCATTCAGTATGCTACAACAAACACCCTTTTCCTAACCCACTACCTATCTCCCATCAGCCCTCTCTGCTCCTCTCTACAGGTTCCTCATTGACAAAAATAAATAAATAAATATGGTACTTGTCCTCCTTCCGAAGGCCTTTCCTGGCCTCTTGCTTCAGCCTACACTCTCATCCTGCAGTAGATTTTTAATTCTTGCCCCCTGTCAATTTGCAAATGACAGCTTCCAACATATCCATCATACTTTCAGGCAAGTACTTGTCACAGTCCAATGATTTGGAAGCATGTATTTGGAAAAAGCACCTCAAAAATCAACCATACAGACTAGAAATCATCCCTTCAAGTCTTTTTTCACTGGAAAACATGAAAACTGCAGTGAAAGTTTCTGTTACTATTCTATTAGCATCCCAACCACCATATCATACTCATTGACAAGTCCTCAAACTTACCACACTGTCAGTTTACATCAATGGAGTTGATATTGCACATTTTTGATTCAATTCTGTGAAACAGGAAGCAATCTTTACCTTTCTGTGCAACTTAACCCATCATTTGTTTTATGACCCCATTTAAGCTCTTACCTTAGTAAAATTATTCAAGTGACCTAGTTTTCTCATATTTGAAACGCCTTGCAATTTGGCTACATTTTGGAGAATCTCTCTCATATTATCAGAGGGTTCTGTAAAAGAAAACAGGTTATTAGTAAATACAATTGAAGAAAAAGTCAAAAATCTACACATGCATTCAACATGCAGTTTTCTAAATGCAACAGCTCTCTCCAGCTCTTAATAAAGGATGCTGTCCATTTTCACCTCAAGAAGGATCAATTTGTTTCGAACCAGAATCAGACACACCTAGTTCTCTAGAATAAATGCTACAGCCCACAGAAAAGAGATACTTGTATTTAAAAGCAGATTTTAATCAATCTCTTCCAACTGCAATTAACAAAGAAATTTATTTAGTGCATGAAACTCCAATCCTAATGGTCTCGTAACTGAACAGCTTTATCCTTCACCCCCTTGTAATTTAAAGACAAGAAGTAAATATAAAGACAGCAGTAAAAAGATAGCAAGTTACTGCTGCACCACTAACCTTTTTTCTTTCCTGACAAAGGGCTCATGGGATTTGGGGAAAACAAGGCTCTTTTCTGCTTTCCATATTAACCTCCCTCTACAATCACCCTAAACTGGAACTAGAGGGCTACGACTTTTGAGTGACATGGGAAGTGAGCTAAAAGTTTTATGGAACTAGGAACATCATGCCCTTTCTTCCTCAGGGTCCACTATCCCAACTGCAAAAAAAAAAACTCAACCAAAACCACAAACGAGGATTCAAACACCAACTGATGACCTTGCATTCTGCTGGGAAATGGAACAGAGTTACCAAACATGGTGAGAAGCGACAATACTGCTCCACCTTTGGGAATAAGGCTGGAGGGAGCTGCGGCAGAGCGGGACAAGCAGCACACAGTGGGACTGGGCACAGACAGCTGCACACAAAACTACTGTAACACAAACTGCAGTAAGCTTTGTACACTATACAAAGTACTTTGTACACTGCAGCAGGACAGTCTTCAAAGGGAGATATTTGACTGCAGGATTCTCTCTCAATCTTGGATTAAATAGACATTGTATGATAGGCACAACAACAATACTATAAGGAGAAAGTTCTTTGCTGTGAGGGTGGTGAGGCACTGGAATGGGTTGCCCAGAGAAGTTGTGAGTGCGTCATCCCTGGCACTGCTCAAGGACAGGTTGAACAGAGCCTTGGGCGGCATGGTTTAGTGGAAGGCGTCCCTGCCCATGGCAGGGGGGTTGGAACTAGATGATCTTAATGTCCTTTCCAACCCTGACTATTCTATGATTCTATGAACAGTGCTGTATTTTGAAACAAATGACGTATCAAGGCTATGTGGCAGATGTGAGCTCTTAGAAAGCATTGCATTACCAAAAAAGGGAAAAAAAAAACCTCATTACATAAAATGAAGTCTTTAGAAAAAGCCAGAAGAGTGCAAACACTAGACATCTGGAAAGCAGCAAAGAGAAGGGTTTTGTGTGTGGTGCCCTACACTAACTTCAGTAAAAGAAACTTGCTTCCTACTGCAGTATGAACAGCTACAGCTGAATTTATCCTTAATCCCCTTGTAATACAGCTGAATTTGCAGAAACCACATAGTTTTTTTACTTCCCTGTTTATCCTGAAAGCATATTCATATATTTTTCATAACACGAAAGAAATCAGAAGTGTCAGAGATATAACGAAAGCACCCCCTTCAGCACCCCTCTATAAATGAAGCTAAGTTTTTAATCACCTTCTGTAGTTCAAAAACTTTAACAACCAACAAATTTGAAAAAGCAGACATAAGCAACCATCTTATCAGGATACATCCAGATCACATTTGCAAAGACAAGACCCTTTATATGTACTACCATCAAGAGTACAACCCAGTATTTAAAGAGTAAGACACCTGAATTATGATGTGTAAACCTGTAAATGCATCGTAGTCAATGGAGATCTTGTATGTCAGGCAATGAAGTTGGAAGCACTTAACCTGATTAGCTGCAAGATGACTACTCAAGCATAAGGGGATTCAGTTACATTGACTACACTGCTTATAACAAGACATGAGCACATGTACAGACATGCTACTGTCACAACACATAATCGTGACTTTTTGCAAAGTATCAGTGAGATTTTGAGGAGGCATCAATCTCAGCCTTCACCAGCTTGATGTGAAATATCCTTTACTACAAATCTAAGTCACTGCAATAAGCTGTCAGTTGTTTGATACTCAGCCACAAATGCAGGCTGAGCTACCTTGCACTGCAGAACAGTATGGATAGTAAAACTGACATCCAATAACTTTGAACTTAAATTGGAACACATGCATGCACCTCTTTGAATCCCCAGAGCTCAGCCACTGAAAACAAGAAATCTGATGCTATCACAGAAATCAGAGGCGGTGAAAATCTTACTAGATCCATATCAAGTTCAGGATTCCTCTGCAGAGTTTACTTTTCCAGAGCTCAACTCAGTTTGAAAAGTTTGCAATAGCATAAGCCGTAAAAACAAGAATAAGAGACACACTAAAAACAAGCAAGTTGCGACAGTTACTGCACTACAGAGTCTACACCACAGCCCCTAACTTCAAGGGAACATAACAGGAGAGGAAAATTTGTCATAATTTGATTTCTTTATTATACATTTTGGCTGATTTCTATGCTTTGTTCTGCCTTAGGTAATGGCAGGGGGTGAGGGAACACTCTCCAGAATGTTCTACTTCAATTCCCTGGACAACAAGCAGCAACAATACCTTTCTAAAATTACCAGAAATATGCTCAGAAGTTTTAATTTTCTACGTGCAGATGGATACATACTTCAGGCAAACCTCTACAGAAAAACAGCTCACTATACGGACAAGACAGACCATGAAATCTCTCATACGTTGCTGGCAATGAACTCTTACATTCAGCTACCTGATAAAGTGAGCACTAACACAGAAGGAAGCAAGATGCACTGAGCAGAAAGGCAGCCCACTGGGATATGAAGAAACCAGGACATGACAATGCTACCACTTCCCATGTTGACAAATCTGTAGCAATGGCAGATCTTCATAATGAGGCTGCCTACTTAAAATGAGCGCTAAAATCATTTTACCTTACACGTGTGTGAGAAACTGCAGTTACAGCAGTATCTCCTCACACAGTCCTCCGTGCTGAAAGAACTTCTCATTTCTAGAGGGACAGAAAAGTTTGAGGAAAGCAATCTTTGTAGTGTTTAGCAGAGCAGTCAAGTATTTCCCAGAAACTTCACTAGCAGACAAGTAATTGGAAGCAAAGTGGGGACTACACTGTAAGATCTACAACACTGTGGGAAAACTGAGAACACAACAGATGCTTCCACTGGTAAATTGGTAATATGAATACAGCACGTTGGCTGGCTCAGGCTTTGATTATATCAACAGAACTACTGCTGCAGATAAAACACGACAGTAAGGAAATAAATACCCTCTAATAGCGAACCACCTCAGAAAGAAGTAAAACTGCAGAAGCTTTTTCAGTCATGTCTTGTCAGTTCAAGTCTCGTTTAAACTTCAGAACCACCTTCTTGCAAAAAACATCTTTCAAGAAAAGTTAACAAAAAAATTATGACATATTAACTCCAAGGAAAGACTGGTTATCCTGTTTTTCCTCTTCTTGCAACACATCATTTATTAGAAAGGAGTAGAAAATTTACTTAAGTTACGGAAGCATGACTCATCTTTACTAAAAATAAAGCCAACAGGGAAGGTAGGCAGGCTTAACAGAGCTCCACATGTGGAAGATGTAAAAAATTTTAACAAAATAACACAACTTCACAAATTCACATATAGCCTCTTGCTAGTCTGTCCTTTCATTAAAATAGGCTTGAAAACAGACTACATACATTCTGGATTCTACCAACTAAGCCACGTGGCTTTCCCATAATCAAAGTTTAGATCCAGCATCACATATCTTCCTGTCACAAAATCTCATGCAACAGCACAGAAGCACTTTGATTAATGCAGAAATGAAAAAAAACATGGCACAAAATGAAAGCCATCTCCCAAAGTAAGAAACATCATGGCCCAAACATTTTGTTCTCAACGGCTCATGCTGGTGTTGACAACGCTTTTTGGTTTTTGTTTGGTTGTTGGGGTCTTTTTTTGTTTGGTTGTATGGTGGGGTTTTGTTTGGCTTTTTATTAGTACCCTACTTCAGACCACTGCTGCTGAGAATTCTTAGCTCTGATTAATCCTTACTCTTCAGCTCTTCAGAAGTTTCTATTTTTCTATCAAAAAACAGGACAAGCTACTTGTTATAATTTTAAGACCTCTCAAAGTCTACTCTTTCCTGACTTACCTTATTTATTACTGATATGCTGACTCATAAAGAAAAATTTCTTCACCAAAAGGGCTGTCAAGCATTGGAACAGGCTGCCCAGGGAAGTGGTTGAGTCACCATCCCTGGAGGTACTTTAAAGACACGTAGACGTGGCACTCAGGGACATGGTTTAGTGGTAGACTTGGCAGTGTTACGTTATGAACTCTATGATCTTAAAGACCTTTTCCAACATGAATGATTCTATGATCTCAAGCTGGCCCATAGCAAAAGATAAGCACCTTCACATTCTTTGGCACAGTACTTCCCTAAGGGTGGAGCTGTGCAAAATGACTGAGCTGATGTTACTTGTTCTGCCAAAAGATGCACTTCTATTCTGTCCCACTATGTGATACACCCTATCCTTTATACTACTCCAGCACCTATCAACTTCACATTAAAACAACAGTAACTAACTCAGAGGCATATTTTTAATTCTTCTGCTAGGTTAGTTTTCTGCTATGATATGAGTCAAAGTAAAGTCTTACAAAAATCCATGCAGAAGCGGCTGTGCTAACAAGCCATTCACAGGCAGAGGGGTGGAAGCAGGACATATCTTTCCAGAAGGTGCTTGTTAGAAAAAGAGTCAAGACTTTTTTTTTTCCTTTTAACCCACACTTTACACTTGGCAAATAGTCCTCACTGACTTGTATTCTGCAAGAACAGCTTAGCTTGCTGATCATGATTGTCTCATTTACTGTGTACCTGCCTTCTTTTTTGGAAAGCAAGCACTTTCAAGTAGCAGATACCTGTTCGGTGTACTTCTGATGCATCAGTTTCTTACCCACAACTGTGTGCGCCAATTAACATCCAGTACATATAACTATAATCTTCAGCACACAGCAACACTAGTGTTTTTAAAATCTTATCCTCAAGAATTCCATGATTTCTCTATGACTCAAAGTAATTCACAGATATATGTACATTAGAAGTCTTCAAAGTTGTGCTGTTGATTTGGTTTTGAACTCTCATAACCTTCTAGGGCTTGAATCCTTTTTTCACCCCTACAGGACCGTGACACTGCACTTCCCCAGTGAGAATCATTATGTGTTCTGACAGATTCTATTCTCCCAAGAGAAAGGATACCACAGAGCTCCAGCTACACAAAACAGCCAGAGCTGCATCTAATGCAGGGATGAAACAGGACCAGCAATAGCTGTATTAGCACAAATGACATTTTTCCCCTGACAGATTTAGCAGGATTGTTTGACAACATTCAGTACACTAGCCGCATGCCAGTTAACTATTCTGTTATGCATATGTAAACAAAAACCAAACAAACCTCAAACAATAACAATGAAAAAACAACAACAACAAAACTCAAAAAAACAACACCAAAAAAAATCAAAACCAAACCACAACCCGAAACAACACAACGAAACAAAAAGAATAGCAGGTTCTAGCAAACAGATTATTTAGGAACTCTGAAGTCAGGCATAATGAGTTAAACTGACACATGAACAATTTACATGCATCATCTAGTAGATGCTAGGGCAGTGTCTACATACAGTAGGTAAACTCTCAAGTGAGAGGCTGCACTAGCAACTATCACACATACTGGAATCATAGTGCCAAAAGTGAAATAAGAAGCTAAATGTGCCTAAAGACTCCCTTTATAGGAGGAAGTTGTACAGTTCAGCATCTCATCGTTGATTAAGAACACAAGAGACATCTTTCACTGACTGAAGGAAATAAATGGATGATCCTGGTGAAATTATTGTACACCTCTACATTAGAGATTTTTAAAGTCTAAGTGATAGGCAACCATATGCTGCAAAGCTGCTCTGGGTGGCATATTAAACTACATGCTGCCAAGATGAAGCAAGTTGAGTGAAACACACACCACCCAGAAACATGAATGCACTTTCCTCCATTCCAACTGAAATAGGAATGAGTTAGCAGTTAATGAAAGCAGTGAAATATAAGAAATCAGTTAAAGGGGCCTATCTAACCCTAGATGGCAGGTAATTAATCTGCTAAAACACTTTTTACCTTTAATAATGAAATGAAATACCAAATGAGGAGGCATATCCTGCCATCATCAACTTGCTTAAAAAATAATCAGGACAATCATGTAATATCTCATAACATGAAGTATTCTTAATTTACATCTTATTCAAAATGTGGAAATTGCACAGAAAAACAACAAAGTTCTGAGAACAACGGGAGAACAGAAAGCAACAAAAAGCAAACTGCACAACAGACATGGCTCCTGAATTATTTATACTGATGCACCAGCTCCACCGTGCCTGATTGAAAAGAAAGAAAAAGTGAACAATTTACATTCAACCTGATTTTCAAGACCACAGTAATATAAATGGAGATACATTTTCAGTCTAGACATGTATGTTAAAAACATACAAACATCTGTTTGTTGTATCTAGTTTAGATAGTTACTACTATATTGAAAAATGTACTGAATACTAAGCCAAACAGACATCCTCTATGATCACTGTTAAAATGCGTTTGTCACACCTGAATCAGTAAGGTGAAAAATATTTTGCACTGGTTTAGCGTGATGTTTTGTTTTGCAAAATAATTCTCATAAATTTTAGATTTAAGAAAACTCCACATGTATAACAAATCTTAAAAATCAAGAGCATCCCCTTGAAAAGCACAAGTGATCAAATCCAGTGATTTCTGCAGAATGTACCTGGAGATCTATTCAATTCCTATAGCTTCCATGGGTAAATGATACAGAAAGCACTTTATTTTGAATACAATAACAAAGAAGTGATTCAGGTTCATGAAAACAAAAGCTTAAGAACTCACATTATTTTCATTCTTGCTAGTTAAAAAAGCTGTGAATAGATTAAAGTGGCTCAGTAATGCAGAAGAAAAGCGCACTTTGTTTCTTTCATGGCAGTCAGCAAAGAAAGCAAAAGAACTGTTCTTCCTCCATCAATCAGATGGAAATTAACCTTCACATTATTAAAAAAAAAATAAATGTCTAATGACTAGTAAGCAGTGCAAAAGACAGTATATCCAAAGCAAGATCAGCAATCACTAGAACCTCAGGTAAGAAGAAAGTCTTCCACCACAATTACATTTAGGAGTCTAGTGCTTTCTACTTAGCTCTGTACATCTAGACATGCATGTATAACCTTCTGTAAGTAAACAGGAAAGTAAAGTTTGAATGCCTACTGTAGCTGTAGAAATTTCTCTTTTGCAGATGTGCATAGAGTATTACAAACTAAAAGATAATTTTGTTCATGTTCTTAAGTATGGATAAAGATGACCGCAAATACTCATTCAGGTGTTGCGCACATCCTGAAGCAAAGACAGCAGCTCAAATATGGACCATGTTCCAAATTACAGCATTATTTCTAATCAAGAGCCTGACATTACATGTGTAGAAGACCATCCCTACATCCCCACACTTGGAATTATGCTAGTTATTCCCAGAGCACGATCTTATATGCCAAATTTATAGACAATATTGCTTTACTGCTAAAACTTCTGAAAAACAGGTTTTACAGTTGAAATCTTAACAGCTTTTCTAGCATCTAAAGCGACAGTATTATTACTTCAACAGAAGCAGAGAACAAAGGTGAAGACTGGCCACAAATTATCTGGCATTGCTAAACCTAAAATAACTTTAGATTTTGAAACCAAAGAAAAATGATGGACCATTCCAAAGGATACAATGCCAATTTAAAAAATAATTACATATATCTTTTGATAAACTATTCTTTCACTGCTTTATAGCAGTACACGAACTACTGAGCTGTATGAATTTCCCCAGAGACCAATAAATAATGAAAATAGTATTAAAGTTAGGTATCAAGGCAGGTTTAAAAAACCCTGTTCTTTCAGTAACTTATCTATTCATAGAGAACAAATGTTTGATTTAGCCCTCCCTTTACATTAGGTCCTCAACTCTCAGGAAAACATGATGTCAATAATCTTAGCAATCATTCTTGTTATATACAGTCTTTATATATATGATGACTAAAACCAAGTGGGGATTATACTCCACTAATAAAATTCCTCTCATTACCACTTTGCGTTAAACAGAAACTCAAATTATTCCAGAATACACAGTTGTTACAAACGCTAGAGGAACTTTCTGTAAAACTTTCAAAAGTTTCGATGTTCAAAAGGCAGAGAGAAGGAAATGAGACAACAAAATGAACACAGAGGCACAAAATGCTGGAGAGGCAAGGGAAGACTCCATAGAAGGGTGATGAGATGTTTCTTTGCCCTGTTGTTGTATGTTCTCCTCTGCATCAATTATTAGCTACTTCAGAGACAGAAGACAAAGCTGGCGCAGTACAGCTATTCTTACACTCAAAAGCCAGCAAAAAGCTAGAGAATAGGCCTTTCACAGATAAACAACACTGGTTATGCTGGTACGCAAATCAAATTAATACCTTCAAAAACATCAGCTACGAATTTGAATGGTGAATGCTAAGTTCATTGTAATGGCTTTGAAAATCATCTTCAGTTACTCCAACCCATTTTCTTTTTTTTTTTCATGCCACCAATTCTGCATTCTGGCCATGTATTCCTCCAAATATTACCAAGCCGACAAGCAAGTTGGTAACAGCATTACTGACATCAGAAGATAATTTGTGAAAGGGAGTAATACAATCGTATCTTAGAGATTATTCCTAATTAACACTCAAATTTTTCTCTGCATCACTGATTTAGTTCCAGAATCCAAACTCATAATGTTGTCCAGTTAAATGGCCCTTACAGATGAACTCCAAGCTGTGAGGAGGCAGATAGTGTCCCCAGAAATATCTTGTTACACAGCATGTCATTTAATCAAAAAAAAACTAAAACCTCGCAACACCAGTGGCTGTACGATCACTCAGTTTGTCAATGAAGACATGAAGGCCAATTCGGCAAGACATGGAAGGAGCAAAATAGTAACACGCTCAAACTTTAATAAAGGCACACCACTAGAAACTGCAAGTAATTCACAAATAGCACTAATTGCAGCGGGAAACCTTTAAACTGTGACAAACGCGTGATATGACAACTACCCCCCTTAAAATGCTATAACTGGAAGATTTCAGAATAGTGCACAGACTGAAAATGCTTGGGAACTCCAGAGACAGGACAGGTCTCCTCTTGTCTGTTGCTGCGACTGTTCAAAACTTTTTCTGCTGGAAAGGTCATTCTCAGAGAAGGGACAGGAAGCACCATATTCATGAATTTTTCAACAACATAAAAGTGCAATTCTTTAAACACAGATGACACCTAATTTGTTAGTTAATTTCAACTTAGAAAAATCTATCCTACAGCAGTAAAAAGCTAACCTAAAAACCTGAGATGGAAACACCGCGTTTATGGAAACAGCAACTTTTTTCCATTTGTTTTCTTTATATGCCATGAAAAAAAACAACACAAAACAAAACCCTCAGTAAGTCCACTCACGAGAATCACATGCGGCTTGCATAGAGGAGATGAGCACGTCCTAAATTCTCTAGATGTGAGGTTACTAAAGCTGAATTCTGACTTCACTGATGCTCAGAAGGTAATAAAGGAAAAAGATTATAGATCTGATCTTTTTTAAAAACAAACAAACAAACAGTAACTTTCAGGCAACACCTGCTCTTGACAGTAATCTATCTGTATGAAGTAGTTATTTAATAAATGTATTTTTGTGTAGTCTGTGTACACTTCAAGCACAAAATTCATCTTTTATACAGCTGAAAAAAATCCAGACAAAATCCCTGTATTGTTTACTAAACATTTTACAGGAGCAACTAATGAAATTGTTCTTCATTACTTTTATATTTTTTCCCACAAATCAAGCCCATATTGTTTTGCTTTAAATACCTTACTTTTATGTACAAGTATCTCTGACTAACCATTCGGTAGTCTTAAATCAACAACTGTAGTTTATTTGTTGTGAGATTTATGCAGATAGTGTATAGAAATGTACCTGTCATTTTAACCAAACTAACCAACAGCAGCTATTTCACATATGGGTGAGTAGCTGTCCTAGCTCATTTTTACCATTTTGCCATCCTTTTTATCTGAGTCTCACAAGGTTATTCAAAGAACCAATGATAAACAGCATGAATTTCTTTAACTACCCATCTCTCCAACTAAAAGGGAATTAAAAACTTTTGTGCTCTTCATTTTGCACTACAAACAACGAAGTGTATTTAACTTCTACATAGTAACTAAAATAGATGCAGTAAAAGCAGCTTTATGAACTGCTACAGGAGCAGCTACCTGAATAAATGGTCAGATGTCACCAAAACTACAGAAGTAAGTAGCACCTGGACTAAAATGCACTTAGTCAAGTCTAGATAGTGAAGAACAAAATCAGTGAATTTAGGAACAGAATCTATCACTCAGACTATTTAATTAATGAACAATGTTCATTCCAAAGATATCGCTGTTCAGGTAGAATTTGGAAGATTTCCTCACAAAATTTAGTTACCCAAACCTGTTCATGCTACTGTTGAGCTTGCCACACTGATGAATATAAATTAGACTGTGAGTCCTACAGAGCTCTGAGGTACGAACTAACAGTAAAATTAAATCTCATAACTAAGAAAATATAACTCTTAAGTAGCGGTTTTTGCTCTTTGAGGTCAATTTCATTGTCTTGGTGCTTTTTGGTTTTGTTGGACTTTTTTGGGGAGGGTTGTTTATTTTTGTTTTGTTGTTTGGGTGTTTGTTTGTTTGCCTTAAAAAAATAATCAATTTTCTCTCTTATACATCATAACCAGTGTTCCTTCTCTTCACAAGAGATAAAGATCTGGTGACCTTCACTGATCATGCTCTGAGGTTTTACTAACTCCAGCTTCTTTTTCGATTCATTCTATCCAAATTCTCCATCACCATAACAGGTGGTTAGGATATGAAAAACAAAATTCTCCACTATGCACAAATACATTGAAGCTACAGATTTAAAAACTAGAAAAAAATACAACCAATAAAACAATTTGTCAAATAACAGTCAGCACTTGTGTAGCAGTGTTACAGCACCTTCCCCTCTGTATCAGAACTCATCACAGGAGCATTGCTCAGTGTCCAAATTCATCTGCATTATGGTATAAGCATCTGCCTACCTGCCTGCAGTTAAAAACTATTGCAATGAAAAGCAAGCCTCTTATCTAACCTTTTGTGTAGCTATCACAGCCTCAAGTCACACACTTATGTCTTAGTTGCAAGAAGCTGGTTTTAAAGTAGATGACTCGTGTCATTTATTATTTCAAAATAAGAAAGTCGCAGGCAGGAATCTCAATTAGCATTTAAGATTAAGAAATCTACCTCATTTTTCAGTACATTCCACCAAACTACTCAGTCATCATTTCAACATCAATTCTCAAGCCACCCTGTGGCATTGCTCTTTTCTTAAGTATTTGGGTTTGGATGGATATAAACAGTTGGAAACCAGCAATTTTTCATTATAACTGACTATTTCACTTTTTCCCTCAGTTGGAAAACTCCACCTGATGTTGAGCATCTCTTCTCTGCTATTAGGGGCAAACTTACGAGATTGATAGGTAATTGGTAAAGTATGCATGAAGGTCATGAGATTGAGCAAATAAGTGATGTATTTCATTCTGGGAAGGCCATAGTTGACATAGCTTCCTTATTTACTGTAATTATGATGAGGGGCGTGTTTCTTTACACAGCATCTACACTGGATAGGCTCTGACAAAAAAAAAAAAAAAAAATCCTGAAACTACGCATAGCGTTAATCTCAAAATGGGGTGGGGTGGAAGGGAAGGGAGGGAAGGAAGAAAGGAAAATTAGGAACATTTATGACAAAGACTAAAACATTCATATCAAGAAGGCAGGAACTAGAGATATTGGTACTCCAACAGTTTCTAAAATTAATAAGATTCAAATGACTTTGCAGAGTGTGGGGGAGAGGGTAGGAAGCAGAATACTATAATGCTGTAGAAACACAGCATAGCTTAAACACCTAAGAAGATATTTATACGAATCCCAATAGCAGAACAATTTTGTCACGTATAAATAGGAACCCCAAGATATTAGGACAGTCATTTTATTCTCTGTCCTCCAGAATGAGGGCTGACTTTTGTTGAGCACTCTGAAACACAGAAGAAAAAAAATAAAGTCACACACAACAACAAATCTAGAGGTGCTGCCCACAAAAATTTGGTACAAATGTGTATCTTGAAAAACATGGTAGTGCCCCACTCCTAGAGATACCTTAACACTAGGTAAGTAAGTTAGAAGTTTTTTCAAGTTGCCCTTTGTTTAGTTTGTTCTTCACTAAAGCCCCTGTTCCTGTTATCAAGAAACAAAAAGTGAAAATATTCTAAGCACACACACCACCTTACTAGCTCTGAAGTCTTAAAACTGTAAAAGTAGTAATGCTTTAGGAAGCAAAGCCAAAGGTACACAAGAATCATTAATCTAACCAGGCCAGTGCACTCTAGTCACCAAAACAATAGTCAACTAAAGGGCAAGTACAAACAGGAAAGCGAAGTGCACGCTTCATTTTGCAGAGTATATAGACTCTGAACTTGCACCTCTCTAACCTACCAAAAGGTAACACGTTACCCAAAATGTTGGCAGGCCAACATTACCAACCAGTTCCTTTTTAGTGTCCACATACGAACAAACCAGTATACAAAAATAATGCAGAAGAGCTGTTTTCAAGCTGTTCTTCTATATCTCAGAAAAAATGAAAAAAAAAAAAAGAAAGCTAGTAATTACCTTCTTGCTCCTATTACAGCTTTTGTTACAGATTCACAAATGAGGGAGCAAAAAACTAGCTATTTCTCTGTATGGATCTAACACAAGTATCCTGCTATGGTTACTTATCACAGTGATGGCATATTGCAAAGCCAGGGGGAAAGGTACCCACACATTTTGTTTATTTGGGTATTTTCAAGGTAATGTTTTGACAGTGCGCTGGAGCCCCACTCCGTCTTTTTCAAGCCTGAACATACACTGCAAGAGTACAGAAAAAGCCTAAAGAGGGTCCTGTAACAGTCTTACCATTAGTAAGGAAGAACTGCCTTTGAGCCACCAAGGAAGTCACCATTTATGCCCCAGTTCCCCACTGCCTTGCTACAAGCAGCCCACTCCAAAATGGGTGGGTATTTTTCCTTCCCCCACTACTTGGGCTCTCAGCACCAGACAGGTGCGCAGTGTCCCTCCCTGCTTCTTCCATGTTGATGGAGGAACCTGGGAACAGCATGGTCATCAAATCTCAAGCTCAGTTTGGAAACTAAATTCATCCAGCCTTCTCTGACTATCCCGCAAATAACCCTTAAAAATGCCAGACATTTTTGTGGGCTGTAAACTGCAAATAGCATCCCGAGATGTTTGCCCTGCATGCAATGCATTACATTTTGCCATGTGGGCACATGGAATCAAATACAACATGGTTTAAAGTGATGAAAGCACAGTACAAAAAAATGATACAGTTCAGATCTCAAATTATATGGAACTTCTGTATCTTTTATTTTTACCCACATGATAAGAGGAAATGAGGGAGTAGAGGCAAAGGAAAATGGTAACTTTGCAGGTAACAGTAGCCAATTCTGTGGAACACATTCTTAGGCAGAAAAAGTCAGTTTCCTCAACTACTTTGTTCATATCTAGCTCATGTTATAGCTAGAAGACTCAGCACTACAAAGTATAGAGAACTGGCTGTACAAAAACTGCTGCTACATCTAAGCACTACCTCATAGTGCATGTTTATGAATAATAAATGGACGTACTGATGTTGGAGACAGGTACCCTTCAGTTAATTCAAAAGTACAGTACCAGAAAGTGAAGACTGTTAACCCCAAAAAGGAGGAAATGAAGAGAGAGACATGAACAGTACCTGACCATCAGCACATGGCACTCTTGCATACCTCTAAAGCTTCTGAAAAGTTCTTAATAGCCACTGCAGACTCAGAGCTACAGGAATCCAAGAAAACTGGGATCCCTTGAAGGAAGGACATTTAAAGGAGCCTGACTACAGACTATGCCTGACTACAACTACGCAAGTTCTAAACTACTTAGGCCTTCACCCAAGGACAACGGCTGAAAATTAGAACAAAGTGAGAGATGACGGTCACCCAAGAGAACAGGGAGATTCAGGCACCAAGGTGAGAAAAAAAATTAGCAGCAAATGATGTGTGGATTACACAGCCTTTTACAGAGCCTAAAGCTTTGGAAGGTATATACATTTCTGTAATTCAGTTTGGAACATCTGTAAAACAGTCAGAAACCAAGATGAATCATGCTAAAAACATGTAATACTTGTACCATGATTACATACACAACTATGACCAGACTCAATGCAAAAATTCCGACTGAATGCACTAACCTAGTCGATAACTCCAATTGTCCTTTCTGGCCTTAAGAAGTTACAAAGTTGATTTCAGTAGTCTAATTAAACCAATCTGCCTCATCCCACTGCTAATTCCTTCCAGATGACTGTAATGGGAGTTGCACTGGTGGCGAGTCTGTCCTCCTTTTCCTTTTCTGTTCTATTCTGAGCAGGTAATATAACACAAGACCAAAACCTGAGCACTTCGAATCCCAGTTATTAACTGCAGTTTGCAATCAACAGAAAAACATGTGCTGGGGACAATTTTTCCAGAGTCAATCATTCAGCAAACTGATTTTCTTCAGAAAATTACTGTCCCAAAAGAATTTTCTTTTGAAAAAATAACAGATTTATCAGAATTCTCTTAAAAGATGGAGGACAGCCTAGACTGTGTGGCCCATAAGTTAAAAGGGGAAAAAAAAAAAAACAAACAAAAAACCAACAAAAACACACACACAAAACAAACACAAAACACAAACACAAAGCGAAACAACAAAAAACAAAACACTGTAACAACAAACCCTCAAACAAACAAAAACTCCAGCAACAACCAAAAACACCAAGGAGAAAAAAATCCCCAAAACTATGAGGAACAGCAAACCATAGACTTTCCATTATAATCTTTAACCAGCGTAGTCTTACACACAGGAGCTCACACACACATACACATGGAATGCACCATCACATAAAATGCATTTCATAAGCATTATTATACACCATTTTTAAAATGGCAGGGCACCAAGAAGGCTCTAAAGAGTGAACCCATACTATACAAGCCATGGTCAACATGGTGAGTCCTGGGAAAACATGGGCAACCCTCAAACTACAGCAGCAAAGGAAAGAGCAAACAAAAAGCACACAGAGAAAGGCAGATAAGCCCTACAAGAAGCAAAGCATTCCCCCAGCCTCACTGCACAAAAAGCCAGGAAGAAGTAGGATCCAAAGCAGCACAAACAGGGCTAACATCCTCCCCACATCTATTATTAGTTCTGAAATACTTAATAACAGTACTGGCCTATTGCATGGAAAAAGTGTAGTTAGTACACAGTCCACAGGTATGGACTAGCAAAGGTCTGACTTATATGCTAAGTCATGTTTGTCAAGCCATCACTATTACCAATCTGTTTAAAACAAGGCAATACCAACATAATTTCACATGTTTGTAATAAAGAGGACACTATAACTAGAACCATATGTCTGAGGCACTTTATGGTAATTTTCTTCTTTGCCCAAATCAGATATTTCATGTTAATCAAAACAAAGTTGAGCTGACTGAGGAAAAAAAAAACCACTAGAATATTCCTTAAAGTTACAGAAAACATGAGCCTTGTGGAAAACTATGTGATCCACTCAACACAGTGAATCAAATCAGTCTATTATCAGTACAGAATGAGGCTAGCAATTTAGAATCTTTAAACTAATCACTTATGTAACTACTGCAACAACTGGAAAAAAAGACATTGTGTTCAGTGTAGAAATCAAGTTATGATCTAGTTTAGTTAATGTCCTGCTGAGACTTTTTAACTTTTTACTTTTGCTTTCTCTTTAAAATAAGGTTAAAACCTACCATTGATAGCTACATGACTACTGATCAGTCAGCTGTGGTTTCTCTGACAAAAATCCAAACCCCTTACTTTTTGACAACTGGTTCACAACTAAATATAAAGGAGTTTCTTAATCAATTGCAACTACCACAACATTTTTAAATAGGGGCTATATAGAGCCACAGTGCAAACCATCTTTTTTTTCATTGTATTAAAAAATTATTTTGAATCTTGCCTGAGAGCCTATCTTATACTATAATAAACATGACGTAGTTTCACTGCTACTACTGCTGTCTCATGGAATCAGTAGGTGCCTGAAAACACCTCATGGCAAAAATCAATACCATAATAATAGCCACCTATCAAATTCCAAGTAAAAGATTTCAAACAGATCACATGTAAAAATTACCACTCCAGAATCTGAATTCTGTGTACTGCTCTTCCACACCAAAACAATTCAGCATGCTACACAACGTTAAAAAGCTACTAAACCATTCATTAAAATCCTAATATTTTAAATTTCATGAACAGGTAATGCTGCTTACACTAATGACTGTGTCATGTGCGCAAAACTGTTAAGGCTTTTGTCATACATTTTGTTGAGTAAAGTTTCCTTGCTTTAATTTTAAAGACAGTGTCTCACTAACACAGTCATGTCCATTTGGGAACAGGGTGGGAGGAGACATAAGAGCCCATTTCTTTAAGCTGAAAAAACCTCAGCACTTTTCCCAGGAACAAATATACACTTGCAAACATATGCACGCAGAGAGACAGCTTTCAGACCATGGCAAAACTGCTTAATAAAAAAAAATTCTAAACACTGATCATACTGAGGGAAAAGAGAAGTAGAGGTGGAACTACTGATACAGCTTCTTCCTAAATTGAAAACTTGATTGATGCTGCTAATATTTGTACTTTCTTTATATTTCACATTCATCTCATTGATTCTATCACTTCCCTGTCTACTTCCCCATAAAATGGACCTATTCAGGATAGCTGCAGCCCTGATCTCCTGAAACAGAACAGTTATACTACAACTAGGAAATTTATTCTCTCCTCCAGACAAAGACGTTCTGCCCCAAGAACAGTCATTGCTTCTAGTGGGCCAGTTCATTTTCTGCATTTTATTCAGCTCCTTGAGAGGGTCTAACCCTGGCCCTCAGCAAGGCAAGATGAACTACATATTTGGGTAGGGAACGAGTTCCTATTTGTCTGAGACAAAACCAGCTGGTGTGTAGCAGATGTTATTGTTTCTTCCTTCCTCTTATCTGTGTCCCCGTTCCTCCCCACACATCTGAGATTAGCGGAGGATGTTTGGAACAATTTAACAAGTAAACGAGAGGTAAGTGCCCTCTGGTCTAACCGCAAGCGGCTCACAGCAAGGACGGTGGCCAGCCGGCCTAGGACAGGCAGAGGTCTACGACAAGGTACGGCGGCAGGTCCAGCCCTACCGCAGAGGTACTCCCCCGAGCCGCAGCGCCCGACCCGCCGAGGGGACCCGCGGCCGGAGGGAGCCCAGGCGGCGAGGCCGACGCCAGCGGTACGGCAGCTGTAAACATACCGCTCCGTCTACAAAGCCCAGCCCCCTCTGAATATGACCCCAGGAGCGGCCAGGGAGCCGGTGCCTCCACGCAGAGGTTCCGCTCGCCTGCGGCAAGGGACGGCCAGTGCTACGGCCCCATAGTTCCCGGCAGGGGCTGAGCAGAGACTTCCACCTACGGGCAGCACCGCTCACTACAGGTCGCAGGGCAGCCCACCGGCGGTGGGCACAGGCACCCCGCTACCGCTCCACCTCCCTCTACCGCCCTCCGGGTCCCCGCGGCCGCTCCGCAGCACCAGGCCGCTCGCCGCCGGCGGCTCCCCCCGCCCTCCGCCGCGAGAGCGCAAGAAGGGGCAGGCGACATCCCCGCGCCCCGCCGGCCCCGGGCCCGTACCTCGGCTGAGATCGAGGGAGACGTTCTCCTCGCCACTGTCGTTCCGACCTGCAGGGACGGGGGAAGAGAAGCGCGTTATGCTGACGGAGAGGAGGGAGCCGGAGGAGGATAAGGGGAGGAAAAGAGGGGAGGGTGAGGCTGGGCAGCAGTGCGGTGCGAGAGCCGGCGAGGTCACAGCGTGCGGCCGCGGCCTGCCCCGGCCCCTTACCTCGGATGCGGAGGTGCCTCAGCGAGCGGGCGCGGAGACTCACCGCCATGTTTACGCCCCGCAGTCACAACACCGGAAACCTCGCCCGCTCTCGCGAGGAGCAACCCACGGAGCCGCCGGCGAGGCCGGCACCTCAGCGCCGCTCCTCCCCTCGCTTCTTGCCTTCCGCCGCGAAGTGGGGCTGGATGGCGTGAGGCGAGGCAGGGCCGGGCTGGGCCTGGCGGTGCTGGTTGTGCCAAGGGCTCTGCTGGGGTGTAGCGGCGCTGGTGTCGCCGATGTGGGAGTTCAAGCGCCGGAGAGCCAGTGAGAACTCCCCTACCTCCGCCTCATCGAGCCGGTCGCGGGCGGCTCCGCCTGTTTGTGCCACGGTTCCCGCGGCTCCGGGTGGCGCGGTGGGCACCTTCCGTGATGAGGGAGGAGCAGTGACCGCCTCAGAGCCGCGCGGTGTCGAGGGCCGCTGCCAGCGCCGCGGTTCGCTGCGGGGCCTCTCGAGCAGCTCAGCCGCGAGAGGCTGGAGCTCAGGGCGGTCTGAGGGGGTTTTCCCGCTGCGCCACAGGACGTGGCGAACTCCGTGTCCTAAAGAGCTTGCTGTGCTGGGAGCCGGCTTCCTACATAAACTGTGCTGTCACCACATCAGAAGGGTTTGGTTTGTCAAGCGAAATTACTTTTTGCCCTTTGGTTTTGTTTATATGAGGTTTGCCCGCTTAGTTTTCCCTTTCTACGCTTCGCTTGCCTTGTGATGAGATGGTAATTCACGTGGATGCGGCATGACCATTAGCTTTGTACACCGGAATTTTCCTGCTCTCTGCTTTTTAATGTGTGAAGTAATTAAACGCTGGGTAATGTCTTCTCACTGCTTTCTTGGTTTATGCAGACTAGGTCTCTCTGTAGTCTGAAGCATTGTTCTATTTCTTACCTTGATACTTGTTAAACTTGCCTAATAAAGCATGTATATATGGAAAAGAAAAAGAAAAAACAACCCTCAGAACTCGAAAAGAAGTCTCACTAAAAGAAACGGTATGCTTACATATGCTTGGTCTTGTCCTTTTTAGGCAAAAGTTTAAAGGAGGAGGTAGCACCTTACATCATGTCCTGACACTCCAGACAGCTGTAGACAAGGCAAGTTCTTTCACACAGACTTACAGATTCTCAGGAACATAAGCAGCAAGCAGTAATCAAATTGTAGTGTAGAAGTAGCCAGCTGTATAAAAATAGCTTCACAAGCTCAGGTAATTGTTTTCCTGCTTTGTGCTCAAGTCTTTCCACACTCTTGAGATCTTTTCAGTTCAGGTCCTCGATTACTTATAAAGATCTGGTTTGGTTTTTATGCGTGAACATTTAAATTTCATCTCAAAAATTCTAAACAAGCTTTTATGTGGATTGGTGCACTTCCAAAACATTAATGCTCATTTAGGGGATCAAAATGATAGTTTACAAAGAGTATAAAAACTCTGGCATATCAATTTGTGGCACACATACAGGAATCCTGTTTTAATAGGAACATGTCAAGTCTATTTAATTTAAAATGCAATTTTCAACAACTTTCTTGTTTAGATTTTATTTTATATATAAAGATAATTATTCTGAGGAACCCCAGGTTTACCCAAAATTAAGAGGTCTAAACAATAAAATCTCATCCATCCATAAAACAGGACGAAAGTGAATGAAACTTCCTTGAATAACTTCATCAATGTGCATCAGGTCTGTCCTTTAAAATTTCATGTCTGGGGAACCCTTGACTTCCTGAAAAATGTCAAATGAACTGTTGCTTATGATAGTAATGTTGTATTCTGCTTACAAATTCTGATGGAATTGGTTAATTTCACATAAACTCTGAAGCACCAGTAAGTGTTGTCATAGAATCATAGAATAGTTAGGGTTGGAAAGGACCTTAAGATCATCTAGTTCCAGCCCCACGCCATGGGCAGGGACACCTCTCGCTAAATCATGCCATGCTGCTAAATTTCTGCATTGGATTTGAACTCGTAATCTGCATATAAAATGCTTTGGACCCTCATGCTTAGTGCTAGTGCCATTCAGCAATTTGTTTTTCCCTTACAGATGTAAAGAGACATCATGTATTTTAAAAGAAACAGAGTACCTTGCAACAAGGGAGAGTAAGAAAGGAGTAAGGTTTAAACTCCGGAGTATTCTTTTGCAGCTTTCCTCCTGCAGACACCTTTTAATAATAGAAATTTTTCACTTACTAACCCTAATTCTCTGGGCTCCAGAATTTTAAGTTTTTGTTATGGTGAAATGGAAAATTTGAAGTATGCATCACCCGTAACTACCATTTAAATATAAGGGAGTTCCCGGGAATAAAAAAAAAACATGCTGAAAATTGAGTCCAGCCTTGAAAATCCAGCCTTGAAAATGTCATAGTCATTGCTGGTATGAGGACTCCTCGCCCTTTGAGAGTAGAGGACATTTCAGGATCTATTTTTGGAACTTTTTCCATGTTCTTTTCCCCCAAGAATGTGGGGAAAGAATCACAAAAGATTAAATAAAAAATGATAATGATTCCTTATGCATTGAATTCTCTACATGTTTCCATCAGCCACTGCTGCTCCTGAGTATGCAGGAGGGGAGAGATGTTGAAGGGAGGGGCTATTTTGTCATTTTAGAGGGGGAAAATTAATACCAAAGAGAAAAGTGACTTGTTCACTGGTCTGCTCTCTTATCTGTGTCACAAACTGCATTTGATCCTGCATAAGGTGGTGTCCTGAGTTCAGCAGATGAGCAACCTTTTGAAGTTTAACCATGTCAAGTGCAAGGTCCTCCACCTGGGTTGGAGCAATCCCAGGCGCAGCTACAGGTTGAGCAGAGAAGAGATTGAGAGCAGCCCTGCAGAGAAGGACTTGGGAGTGCTGATCAATGAGAAACTGAACATGAGCCAACAGTGTGCGCTTGCAGCCCAGGAAGCCAAGCGTTTCCTGGGCTGCATCAAAAGGAGCATGACCAGCAGATCGAGGGAGGTGATCCTGCCCCTCTGCTCTTGTGAGACCTCACTTGGAGTATTGTGGGCAGTTCTGGTGTCCTCAACATAAAAAGGACATGGAACTGTTGCACATGGAACTTCCAGTATCTGCAGGGGGCTTATAAAGGTGCTGGGGAGGGACTCTTCATTAGGGACAGTAGTGATAGGACAAGGGGTATCAGGTAAAAACTTAGATAGGGAAGTTTAGATTGGATATAAAGAGGAAGTTCTTTACTGTAAGCGTGATGAGGCACTGGAATGGGTTGCCCAGGGAAGTTGTGAATGCTCCATCCCTGCTGATGTTCAAGGCCAGGTTGACAGAACCCTGGGTGGCATGGTTTAGTAGGGGGCGTCCCTGTCCGTGGCAGGGGGGTTGGAACTCGATGATCTTAAGGTCCTTTCCAACTATACTATGATTCTATGGGCTGCTGGCATGCTTCCTTTCCCACCTGCAAAGCATGATGTACAAGCACATAACAACAGAGTTTCAGTGTCATCTGCAGTTTTGCAAAGGCACGTTAAACTCCGTATTAAAATGTTTCTATATGCTCAGCAGTGGATAGGGGCTTTTGCACCAAAGATGTCCATATGCTGGTTTGTCCATTTGCTGCTGCAAGAATCACTTGGCCTGTTTTTTCTTCTGTAAAGATATCTCAGGCTGTAAAAATGTCTGTCTCAGCAGAAGTTCAGGGTCAGGTCAAGAAAGGTGCTAGTGGGTGTTTAGTTTAGAAGTTCTACATTCTGAGACAATCAAATGAAGGTCGTCACACAGTTTTTTAGCAGCTAGACAGAAGTGCAGTACATCAAATTATTTGGAGTTATGTACTTCCAGTAGTCACTCTGAAGTGATGCAGACGCACTAGGGCAGACCTGCACAATGCCAGGCATGCACATTCTCAGACCACCAGGTCCTACACAGTGTGTGTACAACAGTACAAGCCTGCACACTGCATCTCCAGCCAGGGATGCAGATCAGT
This sequence comes from Psilopsiagon aymara, assembly GCA_024733675.1. Taxonomy (NCBI): domain Eukaryota; kingdom Metazoa; phylum Chordata; class Aves; order Psittaciformes; family Psittacidae; genus Psilopsiagon; species Psilopsiagon aymara. Next base: position 51,743 of record JANRGW010152001.1, read on the forward strand.
CTGTGGGAGGGTGCAGCTGCAGCTCAGTGTTTGTGTGCTTGTTGTGCAGTGGAAAATGCTAGGATCTACTCCGTAGAGGGTTGTGCTGAAAGATTAGAAAGTCTTCAGATGATGCAGGAAAGGAAACTAGGGGGAAAAGGTGAGCCTATTGGCTGCAGTTTGATCTACATAAAGTCCTTTAATGAGACATTCTTGAAGTTTGTGTGTCTCTAGAATGCAGCAACTCATTGCAGAAATGGGAAAGGTCCTTCTTTCTGTGTGTAAAATCAACTGTCTCCTGGGAACAGTATCACTTTGCCCTGGACCCTGTCAGAGGATGCAAGAAAATATGAACATGTCCAGACCTTGACTGAAAACCTAGCAGACCTTGGGATATCAGGAAGGACAACAGTTTTGAAACACAATGTGAAAGCATGGATATTGCATTTTACACACATCTGCTCCCTTGGGAATCCAGTTGCCCATGGGGTTGCTTGGAAAGGACATAGTGACATGGAGACCCTGTAAATATGTGCTGGGCCATCTCTCTACAGCCTCCCACTGGTGCTGAGCCAAAACTGTTTGGTTTGGCCAGAGTGGCAGAAAAGACCATCAGTGTCCAATGCCCAGGGATGCTTGTTTCCTGGCACTGCTTTAAGTGATTAATATGGGTGCAGGTATTGTGCCTCAGCTGTGTCTGGGTATAGACAAGGGATGGGGGGTGACTAGGGGGGGAGCTGCCAAATTGCTCAGACTGGGGCACTGCAGACAATAAATGAAGCAAAGTGGACCCTAATGCGTAAGCATGAGGTCTAGGTGGATGCTGAATATCTTTTGTTGAATTTTTGAGCCATATATTGAATTTTAATTTGTCCCTTTTTGTCTCATGTTCACCAATCAGCTTTTTCTGTAAGGAGGAATTTGCAATTTGCTGCCCAGAGAGGCTGTTTCCACTGGATTTGCTTTTTGGGGTGTGACTGTGCTCCCAACTGATGTGGAATATTCCTAATATTTTCCTGTGCCAGCCTTTTTAATATGTATATTTCTACATGTATTGTTATGGAAAAGTTGTTCTGTAGATAATATAGTAAATATCAGTAATACAACTTGCAAAAGCAATGTGGTTTGACTAAAGAAAAAACAATTCGTAATAAAATGTTAATCTCGGGTTCTGGGATTTTTTTTCTGGAATTGCTCTGATTTTGAGAAACAGCATAATCTAAATTAATTCATTAATATAGGACCCTTAAGTCCAGCTACAAATAAAAATTAGCGATAAAAACTTGAATTGATTGCAACTAGGTTGAATGTTAATATTCCTTCAGTATCCAGAAAAGGAAGAAATTAGAAAAATGACCATACAGAGCATGGCAGAAAAGTATAAAGAGTAGCAGTAAGTGTCAAACTAAAGCAACAGCAACCAGCTGCGAAATAAGAATGTCAAGTGATGCAGCAAGTCTTCCTGATTAACTAGGCAGATTGCTAACTAGATTGTTAATTAGTGCAACCTTACACACGGGCACCCACTCATGTAAGATTGTTCACAGCATTCTGTGCTGCATAATCCTATTGAAGCTGTGAAAAGCAACAGGTGTTGAGTTTGGGTATGGTTGGCATATTAATTAGACCTGAGGAAAAAAATCTTTAAAAAACACAAATGTTAAGTGTTTCAATCCAAATAAGAATGTAAGAATAATTTGTCACCATTGAATTCAAAATGTGTGCGGCAGCAGAAGCTGCTTTTTTATATGTCTTCATGGTCTTTTCATGGTCTTTTTTTTTTTTTTTTTTTTAACTTAATATTTTCCTTGGCCATGGGCTGAAAAGGGCTGGCTAACGTTTTAATAGCAATGCTGTTATGCATCATGGTATCCATACCAAAATATTTAGATAGCTGAGATGCTCAGCAGACAATGGATATCATTAGAACAGGCTTCAGTCCCTTAGAGGGCTGGTAACAAGTAAAAGTGTATGAATACAGGAGCAGAAAAAGGGTTAGGCTAGAAAATGCATTCTTTTTTCTGATTCTTTATATTTTTTTTTATTTAAACAGTAAATAAATTTAAATAAATTAAATTTAAATAAATTAAATTTAAATAAATTAAATTTAAATAAATTAAATTTATTTTATGTATCATCCCAACTTAACTACTGAACCCCCCCAAAAAAATACTGAGGGCAGAAGGAAGGTATGTTTGGCCTGGTTTAAAATGCTATGGTATAAACAGTGTAGAACACAAAATACAAGAATTCTAAATCTTCTCAGTGGTTGGTGACTCACGAAACCTCTGCTGGTGTCACCCACAGAGTTAGGAATCTTACACACACAAAAAAGAGATCATTTAAACAGAGCAGCTTTTACAACTGGGATAAAAATGAAAGACCCAGAGGCAGGAATGCAAAAGTAGGGGAACAGTGTAAAAGGGTGAAAAGAGAAAGGAACAAGGAAGCAGAAAAGCAAAGGGCAGAACAGCATGGTCAGAGGATGAAGGAAAAGAGGAATTGTAGGGAACAGGAAGTAACTGAGAAAGCAAGTCAAAGAGTACAGAGAACTTCTCAGGTGTTGAAAGGAGGCAATGAAAGTACAAAAATAAGGGTGTCTTCGTATCAATACAAAAGAAGAAACTGGTCTTACCTGCATGAGATGGAAACTGCGTGACAGCGCTGTCCAGGGCAGGAGAACTTGGGAGAAGCTGAGATGCAGGAGAAGGCAAAGGAGCTTGGCAGTATGTCCCTTCTGTCATCAAGAAAAGGGGATGGGAGTCCTGGTTTCTATGTCTCTGGTTTGTGTACATTTCCACCTGAAGCGCACCCACACGCAAATGAGGGATCAGGCAGCTTTTCCTGCTAAGACCTTGAAAATCAGGAGTCGGGCCAAAAAAAAGAATTAAAAGGCAGGAAAATAAGCCAGTGCTGATTTTTCTTTTCTTTGTCTGTCTCATGATGCTTGAGCTGCAGGATTTGGCAATATTAATGAAGTAATGCAAATCGCATAATGTTTCTTAAAACCCGTGGTATCCATCTAATTCACATTTGATTCACGTTTGTGTTGACATTTTGCATACTTCCTTTCTGCCTAACAGTGAACACTTTAAGTTTAAGCAATATTTATGTGTCAGTGTGTTAAGAACAAAAATAAACATAGTTTCCCATATTCTTTTCAGTGAGGCCCACAATATAAAAAGCCTTGAGCAAGAAACTCTATACTTTTAATAACGACTTAATCCTCTCAAAGTGCTTTAGAAGGCAGCAAGTGGAGATAATTTAACAAACTTTACGTATGTTCAGGAGCCAGCTAGCTAGAAGGAAAGACAGAGAAGAAAGGCTTTGTGAGATCATTGCAATTTTGCTCCACCCAGGCAGAGAAAGGGACCTGAGGCTAGCACAGAGCTGTTCTGCACACTACAACATGCTGCAGTGTCCTTCTGCAGTGCTGTGGATAACTGTGCCCTGACACAGAGATACCTTCCAGCTGGCTTTAATGATGGAAACTGGTTAGAGTGACCCTTCAGCTGCACCCCTACCTTGTTTCTTTGTCAGGCTAAGTAGTCAAGGTGGCAGGCTTGGACAGCTTAGATGCAATCCTGAGTGAATGGCTTCTGATAAATAAGTTAATCCTTTCAGAACTGGTTTGGGTGTCTCAGCCTGGCATATCCCCAAACCATATACACGGAAGGTTTTAATTCTGGCAAAAGCTGTAGGCCTGACTCAAAAACATGCCAATAAACTTGCTGTCGATATGTAGGTTGGGTGTAAGTGGAGGGACAGTGTAGACCCCTCAATTCTAGAATTTGTCCCCAGTTTTCATTATGTTTCAGAATGTTATGTAAACTATTACTTAAATTCACTTTTAATCAGTATCGCCTATTTGCCCTGTTTTTATTGCTGTCAGCATGGTATATTAAAAATATGCATTTGGGATGCTAATACTTTTTAAACACAAAGTGTTTTTAATCTTCTCTTTTGTGTTTAATCACAAGTAGAGGCAAAGAGATGGAAAACAGTGAGAGTCCTAATCTTGGAAAGCATCAAAAATATAATTAATTTAACTTTAGCAGTTTGGTTTTACATCCAGGATTAATGGATATGTGCCACAAATTGTTTTCTGTTTGTGCCTTGCTTTCATGCACCAAAACCAGAGATAAAATATTTTCCTCTCTTGTGATAAATCCATTACTGTCATAGGAAATCTGAGATATCATTGTGATTAATGCCATGAGAAACGAATTCTGGGTGCATCATGGGCTTGGGAAGATTTGCACTAAATAGAGGAGTGGCCAGAAACTGAATAAGCAGGGCTGAACAACTGCCTTTCCTGTTAACTTTCATCCAGCCCATGCACTAAATGAGGCGGGGATCTTGTGAGAAAAAAATACTGAGCCCTCATGTAATTATAGACTGTGCGCACAGTTAAAGACACATCCACACAAGGAGGCAGAGCGGAAGCTGTGCAAATACAAACTAATTTCTTGCACCTCTTAACATTTGGGTGCTTCACTTCGTAGAAAAGCTACATGTAAAATCTTTTCTATGTGATATCGTCTGGGGCTGCTGTACACAAGTCCTTCTAAAGGTCCATTAGTATCCTCAGAGATTGTCTTACTTGACATAAAGTATACACATCCAGAAATAAACATTTGTGTACATGCAAGCATGTTTACACCTATAGCTGTCGTAATGTAATGTTGTGGTGAGGGGTAATATAATTCACACACGGTGAAGCTAGGTTTATCCACTGAGTTTCCTTCCCTCACTAAAGCACTGATCTTCACAGCTGAGATGGATTGTGCAACAAGATCGCACATAGAGGAGTTTTGTTACTACAGTGGGAGAAGTAGCCAAGGGATCTGCAATTATGTGGATCAGGAATATAAACCTCTTACACAGGAATGCTCAGGAGATCAGCTGCATTCCTGCAGTCCAGAGCCTGTACTAACAGCAGAGTAATGCTCTAAAGCTCCTGAATTAGAGAAGCCTTTATTGCACTCCCAGGTTTGGTTTTGCTTAGCTTGTTTACTGGCGCAGCATAGAGGTAAAACACAGATGAAAACAGCTCTGTTTACCATAGCTGTGGTGCTCATGCTGAAGTCTAATTTTTTTGTCAATATTTTGATGTTTCACTGCTGAATGTTTTAGCAGGCAAAGCCAAATACTCCAGGATTACAGACCGAGTTTGGGGAGGGAAAAATAACCAGAGAGAACAGTTTTCCTTTTCTTCCTTTGTGTTCTTCAAAAGATAACAGAATAAATTTCAGGTGAGAAGCCCTTAAAATACTGCCTTTATTAAACTGCCTAAGTATAGATTTTTCTGCCTGGAAGATTTTCTGCTTACATTTCACTTTTTGGATAGTAATTACTGACAAAGAAATGCCGTATTGTACTTAAGCTGCCAGGAAAGTTGGGTTTCATTCTGCTAGCTGCTCGGTGATAATTTTAAGGAGTTACTGTTCAGCTACTGTTCTTCTACTTTGGCAGAAAATGGTGCACCCACATTTCTTGTCAAAAAGCACGTTTTTATTCAGAAGAGAGAAAAAAAAATTCATCCAGTTTACAAAGTTGGTAATATAATGAAAAGAAAAAAATATACAATACAGTAATTTTTCAGTGTGTAGTACCTTTTAAATACAATAAATACACCCTGTAACAACCACATTATATTTGTTCTGCGCAAACACTACACACATTTTTAGCTTAAAGAATCTTATGATTATTTCTTTTCATTATTTGGTGTATCGTACGACAAATTCAGTCAATATATTCAGTAAGGAAACACAGTACCTACAGCACATCAAGGCTAAGAAAATTAAAAGCTATTAAAAATATATGACTGAAAAATCTCACAAAGAATAAAGTTCACTTCTTTTTCAGGGGCACAAAAGAGGTTTGTGTTCTACTGAAGTCCTTTAATACAAAATAGATATACTGTACTCGGGAAGTTTTTTTGTCGATCTTAGTGCAACTTGTGAAATTTACTATCAGTTAAAACTAAACCAAGACTGGGCATATATGCTAGAATTTAACACAGACAACTAACTGTGTAAAACTAACAAGTGGTTGTGTATTTCTAAATGCCTGCCTTCCTTCTCAGTTCTTTGGTATATCACTGCTTTGATAAGGATACCCTCTTGAATGCCCTTGAAAAATAAATAAACCACCAGCAGCAATATAGTCAAATAACCAAATACATTCATTGCACTCAATATTATAAGGTAATTTTTAAAATTTGGGTGCTGGTGCTGATGTTTACGCAGAAAATTGGTATTTCTATGTCTGGATGCTGGTTTGAATAGCAAATATAGAACAGGAATCTCAAGTTTGCATATAGCTTTTCAGTGTATTAGAAGTGATTTTAAATACAGTATAAAACAGCTTATAGGCTGCTATCTCAACAGCTAATTTTAAGTTTTATATCCCCATAGCATTATACCTTCAAGATTTACTATATTTTGAACTGTCAGTAAAAGTCACTTGTGTAAGGTGAAATCTCAGCACCACTGAAGCTAAGACCAAAACTCACTGAATTCAACAGAGCCAAAAATTTTGTGTTTATAAGCTAAACTTGCTAGTTAGCTACATTGCACTGGTTTGCACAGTGTACTTTACTTCCCTTGAAGATTACAGGAGACTTGATTATCAAAAGGAGTTTTTTACACTGATCCAGCCACATTGATTATTACAGATTTTTTATTATCTTGCACTACAGAGAAAGCATTACACATTAAAAGTATACATTCCATTTTCTGCACATGCTTACCCTCTTTACTGGGAGTTCACTATAAATGTCTTTTGATTTCCAGTGAGTTCGGATATATAGGTGCAAAGTGACATCTATTATTATGATTCATTGTTTATTTTACTTCCATTTGCTACTTGCTCATTCAGAAAACATAATCACAATGATTCTTAGGAATAAATGTTATTTCTATGCTCTTATTCAGCCAAGTCTAAAATATAGTACTGAGATGAAAAATGTATTATCAAAATATATACTTCATCTGTAAGTGATTTCCAATCAATTTATCATCAGTTTATAGGTCCATTTTAATGCCTAAATTACTATAGTGGCAATAGCAACATATCTTCAAACTAAACAGGAACTAAATCTTAACCTAAATGTTCTGAATTTATTTTGAGCAATGCTATACTATATTAGTCTATACTATGCTGTTCTATGGTTTATATCACAGAGTGCTGTATGTACTATTAGTCAAAATGTACTTACGGGATGGTCAAATGGACTTAGAGAATGCTATTCTATCGTTAGTACAACACAGAAAAAGAAACTTGAGCAATAGTGGTACCTGGCTGTACATGTCAGTGTAGCTAACACTACTGCAGTTGGAATGGCAGGTCAGCAATGTATTGACTTCTCTGATGCCCACTTTTGAATTCCTGTGTTCACAACAGGATGTTATCACTAAAGGAAGCATTTCTTTTCAGGATACTGTCCTCCCCAGAGTGGCAGTTCCTGGTGTTTAATAGACCAGAGCCAGAGTAAAACCTATTCCCAGGGCTTGTTGTCATCTGTATCCTTCATAGACCTGAACTAGTCTCTCTGGGTATAGCTAATTAAAGAAGTGTTTTTACATGGACTATCATAAATGTGGAAAGAAAGTGGAATATGATAACCTTAACTTTAGCTCATATTTCCTGAATTTCGATTGTTCAGATAAATGGCAATTCAAATGTCATACAAAGCAATGAATGTAAGAACCCTGAAATCCTAAAAAAAAAGATTAATTGTACATTTATAAGAGTGTAACTGAGTTAACTTGTAATCAGCTTTTGTGACTTCTTTTGCTTTCACAATTAGCAAGTCTGAAATAGATTTTGATCTTCAATGGACCTCCTACTTGAATAAAATTCTGCCTCAGTCATTATCATAGATGCAATCTGGAATGGAAATAAAATGCAAAAATATTAGTATTACATAGTATATCAGCTCAGGAATAAAGTTATTTCGTGTAATTGAATATTGTTATTGTATTGTTTGAAATGTTCAACATACCATCGCCAATATCATCGTAAATCTCTCCATCACTGTAAATTGAAAGAAGAAATATAATGTACATAAAAAATTGAGACATCAGAACATAGAATCACAGAATGATTTGGGTTGATATTACTACTTGCATGAAGATACAAAATAGCATACCAATATGGTGCAGACATGCTATGAAGTAATTAATTTGCTAATTAGGAAAGTGCAATCTTTGCGGTTTCAGTACTGTGTTGAACAAGATGGTCATGTCAGAAGATTTTCAGTGAAGGGTAGAGTTGGATATTTTTCTAACATGCAAGGCTATTTTTATTGAAAGTTTTTTTATTGAGCTTTTAAGTAGCTATTCTAACAAACTCATAATAATAAAAAAATTGCCATAAAACAATTAAATGCTTACTGATTTTTTTCAATGAAAATGAGAAAAGATGAATTAAAAAAATCATTATACCCTTCAAATTCTTATTTGTTTCTGTATTTGACAATGCCATAATGATTTTGGAGCAGCAGCTGTTTAGTTAATGAATTTAGGTAATGTTGATAAAATGATACATGCTCTGTGAATTTTTACAACATGTCACTTAGTGCCCTGGGTTTGGCAGTAGCAGTCATTTTTCTCCTTCTTGGTAGCCGGTGTGGAGCTGTGTTTTTTTTTTCTTCGGACTTTCAGCTTGTGAACAGTGTTGATAACACCAATGTTTTAGTTACTGCCGAACCCAGGACGCTTAGGTACATGAGTAGGCCCATGGAAGTCAATAAGGCTATTTATGCGTTTAAGAAATGTGCGTATAAATGTTTGCAGGCCTAAATTCTTAAAGTGATACCTGATTTGATGCTTAAGGGTCTAACCTAAAGCCCTTTGAAGGAAATTGAAAGACTTTGCCTGGTGAGAATTTTAAATTAGAACCTAAGTGCTGAACTCCATGCAATTATTTGGAGCAACATTAAGCCAAATCTGCTCAATCCCAATGGGAGTGAAATAATATTAAACCTAAAAAAAATTGGTCCGTGTTAGTTAAACAGTTGAAAATGGCATCAATACGCTTAATCCCAATAATGTACCATTCAGTAATAGATTCTACTACTAATAATGTTTAATTTGTGTAATTTTTCATGATTGAAATCAGAATTTATGGTTAAGCAATGAGGAATGGAGCCCTGGAAAATTTCCAACATGGATGTGTGTGATTAATTCTTGAGAAATCTAAACTCCGTTAAAATAAATGAATTTGCAGGACTAGAATGACATACTAAAATAACTATGTTTCACTTTTATTTAGCAAACAGTTTAGAACAAAATTGAGTGTTACAACAAATTTTTTCAGACATATAACTTTGTACTTACTTCTGAACTAAATCACTTCTCAGAACATAGCCATCTGTAAAATTGAAATATATATGTATTTAATTAAATATTTGTGTTATTCCATTTCTAGCACTAGTGAAATACAGTTTTTCTCTTTCAGCTGTTTCAGACAGAAAGACATAATAGGTGGCTAACAATGAAAAATAGGTCTATACTTGAGGAAAATTATGCTATGTCCAATTTTAGTTTTAATCATTATTTGCTTGTTTAAAATAGCTTGGTGCCTTAGATAGGGAATCAGAATACTACGGTAGCTCCAAAACCAGTCAGATGACTACTGTGCCAGGTACCTCACATATTCATAAAATCTCATTTCTCTTGTTTTGTTGCAGTAGTTTCCATTGTGTACAAAATTAGTGCTGAAAGGAGGAAATAGTAATACTGTTTATGTGAGATTAGGTTTTTATCTTATATTTCAGTTTCCTGGTTGCATGACAGAGGTGTGAAATAATAGCTATTAATACAAAACAAAGAACAGTTCATGAATTATAGCACAAAAATGTGGTATAATAATAGCCACATATTATTTATAATAACAAACCCCAGAAATATGTATATAAGACAAAATGCCTTGCAAGATGCAGACACCAATTAATCATTAGTTGTATTATATTGATATGAGCTCTTTATCTAGGTAATGGAAGTACCTTAGAAAAGCTGCTCACTAGTGAAATATTTTATTACTCTGCTGCATTACTAATTAAATCAGATAGAACTGCATATATTCTTCAATATATCTAACATCTTGAAAAAAATGCTTGCTATCTTTGGTAAAAGTTATATACAGAAATATTTGTCAGTGTAACATACAAGCAAAGAGAAAGCTGCAACAGTAATTACTTATTTGTAGGTAAACAGTATGTTGATAAAAAATTAGGACAGTGCTAAAATGAGAAATGTGGTCTTGCGTTATATTTGAAATTACTAGATAAGTTTCCTTATTTTATTCATTAGGAGGCTTACATGATCACATTAAAATGTCAGGTTTTCAATAGATCATACACAATTCATAGGTTTTAGAATAAATGTATTAGCCTGCCTTGTAGATTTCTTTTAATTCCTGGAGGCGATACTGCTCCATGTACTTAGAAAAACCATTATATTGTATAGAAGATACCAGGTTTTGCTAATATTTCTTGTGGCAATTCTTCAGGTCAGTCCAGCTGAATCTTCAGATCTTACAGTTTTACCTTAAGGAATTTTTCTGGTACACAAGACATGAAAATCTCATAAGTCTCTCTCTGTTTTTTGTTTTTTTTTTTTTTTTCTTTTAATATAAATGCACAGTAATGTCCAGATAATCTCATATTTTTGTGTTAAGGCTTTTTCATATGCAAGCTCTAATTTTATTCTAACTGAAATTGCACTTTTCAAGATATTTACTAGTAGAGAAAACCTTCCCTTGCACATTGGCATCAGTCACAATGAGCTAATGCTGTTCTTGAAAGTTGTCAGATTGACAGAGTCTTTGAATGAAGAATGTGAAATGAGTCCTGTATGAAATACTGAAAAAATCATTTGGCAAGACCAATATCCCCAATAGTCCTGCAAATTGTAATAACTAACTAATTCTTATATACTGGTTTTCTTCATAAAGAAATATTTGCATAATTCATTTTAACTTGGTGCATTTCCACCTTAAAATAGGTAGATATCAGATAGTGCTATGAATCTCAAATGTAAGTAAGCGTGGATTTTTTTTTCCAGAATATGCTATATATAAAGTAGATTAGCAATTTGCTATGTGAAGGCCATAATGCATTAATGACATTGCCTTTTAAAGAAAACCTCTGTCTTGTGCTAGACCTGAAGGTTGCCTAAAAAGACATTAATTCTATATGATCATATTTTATCTGACACTGATCTGTATTACCTTCTGTTTAAGACTGGACACCTAGCCAGGATGAAGCTACAGATGAAGTGTTCTTCAAACAGCTGAGACAAGTTTCATGATTGTTTGCCCTTGTTCTTGTGGGGGACTTCAACCTACCAGATGTCTAGTGGAAGTGGAGCACAGCAGAGAAGAAACAATCTAGTTGGTTCTTGTAGAGTGTGGAAGATAACTTTGTGACCCAGATGGTGAGTGAGCCAGCTAGGGGAGATACCTGGCTAGATTTGCTGTTTCAAACAGAGAAGGAGTGGTGAGTGATGGTTGGAGCCATCTTGGGCAGAGCAATCACAGAATGATTGAATTTTCAGTCCTTCGAGAAGTCAGGAAGAAGGTCAGCAAAATACCCACCTTAGAGGGCTGACTTCAGCCAATTCAGGACATTGGTTGGCAGAATTGCTGGGGGAACATTACTGAAGGACAAAGAGGTTCAGGAAGGCTAGACACTCTTCAAGAATGAAATCCTTAAAGTGCAGGAGTAGGCATCCGCTATGTGCCAAAAATCAAACTGCTGGCGAAGAGACCAGCCTGGCTGAACAGGGAGATATTGCTGGAACTCAGGGTAAAAAGAGTATCAATCACCTTTGGAAGAAGGGACTGTCACCCCATCAAAAGTACAAGGATGTTGTTAGGTTATGTAGAGAGGAAGTTAGAAAGGCAAAGACACAGATGGAACTAAATCTGGCCACTGCCATCAAAGATAATAAAAAGTGTATTTTCAAATATATTAGCAATAAAAGAAGAGACAAAGAGAGCCTCTATCCTCTGCTGGATACTGGGTGAAACCTAGTGACTGAGGATGAGGACAAGGCTGAGGTACTTAATACTGCCTTTGCCTCAGTCTTTAATAGTCACACAGCCATCCCCAGGGTACTCAGTTCCCTGAACTGGATGACAGAGATGAGGAACTGATTCAAGTGCCCATAATTCAGGAAGAAATGGTTAGCAACCTCTTGCTCCACTTAGACGTACACAAGTCTAAGGAGCCGGATGGGTTTCACTGAGAAGTCCTGGCAGAGGAGCTTTCTAAGCCACTTCTCATCATCTATCAGCAGTCCTGGTCTAGAAGGACAGATCCCAGGGGACTGGAGGCTGGGCAACATGACGTCTCTCTACAAAAAGGGCAGGAAGGAACCCCCGGAAACTACAGGCCTGTCAACCTGAGTTCTGTGCCAGAGGTCATGGAGCAGATAATCCTGAGTGAGGTCATAAAGCACATGTGGGAAAACAGAGGGATCAGGCCCAGTTAACATTGGTTCATGAAGGGCAGGTCCTGCTTGACCAACCTGATCTCCTTCTACAATAAGGCAACCTGCCTGGTTGATGAGGGAAAGGCTGTGGACATTGTATATTTGGATTTAAGTAAAGCATTTGACACTGTCGCCCTCAGCATTCTCCTGGAGAAATTGGCTTCTCATGGCCTGTATAGGGGGATTCTTTGCTGGGTTGGAAACTGGCTGGATGGCTGAGTCTGAAAAGTGGTGGTGAATGGTGTCACATCTAGTTGGTAATCGGTCACTAGTGGTGTTCTTCAGGGCTCTGTGTTAGGCCCAGTGTTGCTTAATATCTTTAGTGATGATCTATATGAGGGCATCCAGTGCACCCTCAGTAAATGGGCAGATGACACCAAGATAGGTGGGAATGTTGACCTGCTGGAGGGTATGGAAGCTCTGCAGAGGGATCTGAACAGGCTGGATCAATGGGCTGTGGACAGTGGTATGAGGTTCAACAAGGCAAAGTTCTGTGTCCTGCATTTGGGTTGCAACAACCCATGCAATGATACAGGCTTGTGGGAGAGGTGCTGGAAAGCTGCTCGGTAGAAAACGACGTGGGGGTGCTGACTGGCAGAGCTGAGCATGACCCAGCTTGTGTCCAGGCACCCAAGAAGGCCAACACCATCCTGGCATGTATCAGCAATAGTATCATCAATAGTATGGCGGTAGGGCCTGGGCAGTAATAATCCCCTGGTACTGGGCACTGGTGAGGGCACACCTCAAATTCTGTGTTCAGTTCTGCGCCCTTCACTAGAAGAGAGACACTGAGGTGCTGGAGCGAGTGCACAGAAGACCTCATGTGCAAGACAGAAGAATTCATGTGAAAGAAATTAACAAAAAAATCTTTAATTGTTGATTTTCAGTCTATTTGACTTTCAAAAAGTAAAATCATCTTTAAGATATGAGAAACTAGTGCAACTAGAGAAAATGACTAAAACCATCATGCACTTAACTGAAGTGGGATTCAGACTTCACTAATGAATGTGAAAACTGACAAGAGATCTATTCAGAGGTTTCCAAGGAGGATATTTTTATTTGTTTTGCTCTTTTATGCATAGCAGAGCAGTCGCTCTTGTCACTGAAAAGGCTTTGAAGATTGTGAGGGAAACAGCCGACATGAACTACTTTCTACTTTGTTATGAACTTGATTCAAAAAATGCAGCCGAGAAAGCTGCACTTTGGGATGTGGCTACACTAGCGTGGCCCATATTTTGAAAAACTTCTGTGTTGTCATGCTAGAAATTCACCCTCACCCTGCAGACCTGCCAAGAAGGTGGCTATAATCCAGATTGTAACAGATGAGTACAAAGTGGGGAAAAATAGAAGGAAAGTTACTGTATCTCCTTGAGAGGTATATAGCATTGGACAGTAATCTGCAAAGGTCAGAGGTAAAAAAAAGTAAAGTGAGCAGAAGAATGCTTCTCCTTTGGATGCAGTCTTCATACACAGTGAATTTTCATTAGGAGATTTGAAAAATAACAGAAACACATTAATAAATTGAAACCAGCAGTAAATAATACAGACTTCAAAAATGCAAAAAGCTTCTGCCAATGCAGGCTCCAGCCAAGGGTTTCGAAGAAACACTGGACGACCTTGTGCAGCTCCCCAGACAAGCAGGCATGCCTTGAACCAGCTGGGGGATGATGAAAAACTCCTAAGCAGTTTCCCACACAGCCTCTTGGAAAGATTAAAGTTCCAAAGTAAGAATATTGTTACTAATGTTCCCTTGGCTGGAATCAATGGGCAAATGTTTCCCAGAGGTGCAGCAAGGATTTTATTTTTACTAGTTTCTGTGGAATATTATAGCTATGCTCTTTTTGGCAAATAGAGACAGAAGCAACAAAATCATCTGCTGATCTCAGTTGATGCAAAGCAGGATTTACAAAACTAAGTTGTGCATTTTCTCTCATTTGGTATCTCTTGTCTGTTGGAATTTTAATTGCTTTAAGAGAGCGATTTAAGATAAAATAATAAAATAACAAGAATTTGCCTCTTGTCAACCACCAGGCAAAGTAAAGGACAAATACTAGACTTTGCTTTAGTATGGCAGGATAGAGAATTTTCTACACAACTTGACTCAGTCATTCGCAGATAATTTGATTTATACTGCAGCTTTTTAATAAAACTTACATTTTCCTTCTCCATTCCTGCACAGGACCTTGGTATCATCTGTACTTTCTATTATTTCAAGAGACTCCCCTGGTTTAACTTGTAAGTCTTTGGATCCCCATCTTCTCTGGGGCAAATCCTGGACTGCTGTGGTAGAGTAAATAACTTTAATTTCACCTTCAAACTGCAAAAATAAAATAAAGAGAGGCTGATTAAAAATGATCAACATAAAACTTACAATCATGCATTTTTTAGACCAACATATTCTCACTTACTAATTTTCAAAGATAAGTCAAAAGATTGTTTATGCTGTGTAGCATGTGCCTATGCTTGCATTTTACTTATAAATACTCAGATAACTATTTTTACAAATACTAATATTTTACATTTGAAGGCAAAATAATTGATTACTGGCAAATTAAGGGATGCAAATTAAAGGATACAATACAGATATTTTAGTATTTATATTTTATGTGAAGAAAACTTACTTTGAACTTTTTCCTGAACTGTTTCTCTTCTTTTTCTGTATTTTTAAACTTTTGTGCATCTTTTTCATCTGATTTATATTTTCCAAGCCCTGCTGATTTTGATGAACTAGAACAAGAGGTTACAAACAAAAATTAAATTAACTATACATCTGAGGTATTGACAAACTTTTTTGATAATTTAATGAAAATGCATTTGCCTTCAGGTGTGTTTCATATGTTTTTGCTGCTCTACAAAACTAATACAGATAATGCAATACAACTTTGATTTCAAAAGAAATAAAAAGTTGAGGTTGCCTTTCTTACTATTCTCTTTTAGCAAGTCCTGATGTTAATATATCATGTAATGATATTAACATATCACATAAGTGAATATGGAAATTTATTTGACATTTCTAGCTGCTACAGCAATAAGAACGTTAAATCTACCAAAAATAGTTTAGGTAGATTATACCCATCACTTTAGAATCTCTGTGCAAGGAGCAAATTATGTCAAGTCTATTTATCTTTGGATAATAGCCTGAGAAACACATATCCCACTGTGGAGGCGGCTGGAACCTCATGGCCTTTCATACAGTAGCTGTGTTAGTTCTGTGTGTCCATAGAAGACCTTGCTACGCAAGGGAATCTGCATTACATGACCCACTTCAAGTTCAGTTGTTTTTTCCACATCCCCAATACTGTTGACTTATGGCAGTGAGCGTGGAAGGTTTTCATGCCCTAACTCCTAACTCATAGGAGTTCACAGTCTGACCCTATTTTTTGATCTTTCCTGAACTCTTTAGGAGTTGCGGATGACAGTTTCAATGATAATGAATGTATATGTGTGTGTGAACTAACCTAGATTTAGGTTAGGAAGGCTATACCTTTTCCTTTGTATACAGAGTTCAAAGAGCTATCTCTGTTTTAATGCCTCCAGACTAGATTATTTAGTGCACACTGTAGCTCCAGCTGAATGGAGTTAGTACAGCAGAATGTGACATGTTGCAGTCATCTTCATAGACACATCTGTGCTCGTAACACATCTGTGCTCCAGAGATGGTCATAACTTCCTGATACAGGGGTTGAAGTTCTCCAAGCTGAACTTTACACTGTGTTTCATACCTGTAACAGCACACTGTCTGCTTTTCTCTTAAGACATTGCAGCAGCTGAAATCAAGTACTTAACATGTCAGTCCCCAAGTTCTGATAGGAACAGAACTACCTGCAGAAAATCTGCAACAAAGTACTGTTAGGCCATGCATTCATTTCTACCTTTTGTCCATCAGGGACTAAATTTGTTGAAATTCAATGCATGCTTATTTTTTCTGTAGTCTAATTATTATTTCTGTCTGAAATGGAAGCAGGGAATACTCATTGTCAAAAGTAGGGTCATGAGAACTAAACAACACCAAATAAAGCATGCATTAATAGCAGTGTGCCTGTAATAAATATTTTGAAAATGTTTTTCAGTGTATTACAGATTTCTAATCAGGGGAGAGATTTCCATTTTCTTTTGCTTGAGGTCAGGCAGGGGAGGAGGGAAGTCTGAAGAATCTACGTCATCATAAACATCGTCTCCACAATCTGAAACAAACATTTTTAAAAGAATGGAAAATCAGTGTGAAATCCTTGAGTACTGAATACATTGTGTTACAATATATGGTACTGTAGCCATTTACTCTCTATAGTGACTGTGGGTTCTGTACGCAATGTACTGTGAAAACATACACCAGCTAACCTTTTCAGAAGACTCTTTATTAATAATAAAAAGGTATTCACTGATATTTTAATCTTTTGATGCTGAGGCAAGTTTTAGCACATGTTGGCTAATTTAATAGCCTTTAATCTTCATTTTAGTGAGTCCATTTCCCACTGTCTTGCATCAAAGTATATTTTTGGAGTTTGTTTTTAATGTACACTCAGGCACTTCTATAGCACTGTGGTCAATGCAGCATTGCTTAGGAGTGGATATAAGTCACATGTATGTTAGGGTTTAGACCATCTTCCAATGCTAAAGCAGTGAAAAGAACTCTTACACAAGAATATACTTTGAATCACATTCAACATATTTGTAGAGAGGAAGCAACTGTTGAACTCATCAAATCAGTGGCTAGAAAAATCACAGTGAGAAATAAAAGGTTCAGAACTCAGTTCTAGAAAAAGCCTCAAAAATTGTAAGAACTTGCTTTTCATTTCAAGGCTGAGCTGATAGTGTGAGTACATATTCTCTCATGAAGACACTGTAAGTGATAAAAATAGCAACAAGCATCTCTTTTTACTTTTGTAGTCTTGCATTAAGTACTTCTTTCCAAGACTAGCAGTTCATACTAAAATAAAATGAAATAGTGTAAATCTCACATAGAAAAATCACAGCTTCATAAAAAAAAATACATTCAATTGTTTTCCAGAGAGCTTGCAATGTATATGTATCTCTTTGCCTGTAGACAAATAAGTCATAATATTCGGAATTTGTTTACTGGAACTGGGTAAGCAATGGGAAATCCTGTTTCCTTCCTTGAATGTATTTTTGTGACCAGCATAATACAGAGTAATGTATACAAAAAAAAAAAAAAAAAAAAAAAAAAAGAAAAAAGATTGGGAATCAATATGGAGACTGAACAATAGGCTATTAATTACCTTTTTCAAACTGCTTTGTTGAAGGAGGCATGCTGTAAAAAAATACGCTCATTAAGTATTTATATCACATTAATAGGCTTTTACATCATCTAAGTAATATAAAAAACCTTTCAACAAGGGCTCCAAGTAATTTCCAGGCATTTTGAAGCTCTGCTGACACCAGCAATACTCATGGGCTAAATGGATTTTTGCCCCTAAATCAAAGGAAAATGGTTCAGAACTGAATGAGAGAAGATGGTGGCAAAACCATCTAACCTGTAGGCAAGATGGGTAAAAGTCAATCTTTGCATGATTCTGTTGAACACAGTATTCTTAAAATTTGGATTATGGCACTAGATTTGCCAGTTTGTCTCAGGTACATTGTACTGGTGAGCAGAGTACATTTTAACTGAGGATACCACAAACTTACATCACCAGAGTGGCACAAAGGTGATGCATTATTTTGGCACTCTTCACCAAAAAAAAAAAAAAAAAAAAAGGCAATTTTAATTACCGGACTTATGCAACAAATGCTTATTAAGGAAATAGCTGTATTATAGAGGTGAAAAGAAAGGAGGTCAGTGGTTTTGCAGAAAAGTATCATCCTGAGCTGCAATTTGATGCATGATTCATTAGGCTGCTGTAACAACATGTTAGTAGCATGTGATCAATTTTTTTTTAATTAGTTAATGTGCACTGTGATTTCCTGGCAGGCTCTTACAACAAATTTCCATTATCTTCTGCCACATTGACTTTGGTTGTTTTTTCTCGTACACTTTTCTTTTTGTCATCTTTGACCTTTAGCCGCTTCAAGATTCCCCAGGACCAGATACCATTCTTATCTTCATCCTGCGATACAGACCTTTGGAGTACGGATGCAATTATCACAATGTAAAATGTAACATTCTTTTTAAAAGGTCCAGTTTAAATTCTCCATTGATGCACATAATTTTCACCAATGGCAACAGAGCCTTTGGTGGCATGGTTTACTGAGCTAGATGATCTTAAGGTCCTTTCCAACCCTAACTGTTCTATGATTCTATCCTATGATTCTGTGATGTCTATACCACAAGATGAGGACTCTTACCTTAATGCTGAACACTAAAATGCTGAACTATCAATATATATATTAATGCCATTTGTATATATTGAGATGTATTTGTAGGTATAGATATTAATCTAGTGGCTTACTGTTTTCATGTTGTTACTCTGAAAGCTAGCATTTTACTTTGTTGTTCTCATTTCAGAGCTGAATAGCTCTGGTTGGGAATTTGTGGATTTTCATGACTGCAGCTGCTTTTGCTGAGATATCAAAATTAACTACAGAACAAAACCACTCCAAAAGACCAAAGAGCCCTTTTCTTTGCTTCATGAACCCATACTAATATATATCCAGCAATATATATATCGCTTCTCATTCTAGTATATGGTAATTATTATTCCTAATTTAAAAATACTAAAAACTGAAATGAAAACACTCTGCTAAAGAGGCAAAGTGATATAAAAACATACCTGGTTGCAGCATCTTCATCATTAATCCCATCATAAATATCTTTATCAGAAGGAGGAGGTGGGAACATACCTTTAACAGATCAAACATGATTAATATTTTCAATGCTGATGAATAGGGTATTCACTACTGGCCTCTTTAGTATGTCAGATGTGTATGCAACTTGTTCAGTATCCTTATAAGTGGAATCTTTTTGTAAACCAGTACAGCCATTTATTAAAACAGCGATTTAGGCTTATGCCAGATAGGAATGCCATTCACAGCATTTAAATGTGGCACTCCTAATCACAACAGCTTGAGTACTGAAAACAAATGCATTTAAGCTGTATTCCATGAACTTCTAAATGGCTAGTCAGCCTAGTCCTTATGATAACTGATGGTTTTTATCTTTTTGTGTGTGACTCGAGTGATGATGGAAGATGTCAGAGGAACACTTTCAACAACTGACATCTTGTGCTCACCCACAGAAGAAAGAGGCAAATGCAGTGTAAGCTCCCCATTTTGTTTTCTGGCTTTTTTTTTTTTTTGGTCTTTGGACCTTTCAGACCCACCTCCTTCAGTGCAGGGTTAGCTCAAATTCTATGTCCAGTTCTAGCCTCTGGCCAGATTAACCACTGAAACCTGTACTTAGCTGGCAGCGGCTTCACTCAGCACTGCCAAGGGATGCTTTTGCCATGACTCGTATCTAAACTCTATGCTGAGAAGATGAGCCGTGCTCTTGTGATCAACAGAGAATCCTCCAAAAATACATGTGCTACCAAAGGGGAAACTGAAGGTGCATTCTTGACAGTGTGAAACAGCTGCAGTCATACCAGTTAGGACTCCAGACTATCAGTGAAACTGAAGTTCCACTTAACTCTGTCAGCAAAATTCAGCTTTAATTGGCAGTATTACTGGCTATTTCAGAACTGAATTTCTCCTGCACAAAAGCTCTTGCTCATGTTAATATTTTGCCAATTATGTACATACCTTTTTTGTGGGATCATTTACCTTCACAAAAAGAAATTAGTTTTGTCATTTTCTGGCATGTTTCTGATTCACAGTCTCTGAATCAACCCAAGTTTCCATAAGTGGAAAGAAAGTGAATTTAGCCGCTGTACTTGCTTGTTTGTTGCCTGTTAGCTAATATTAAGCATGGTTATGGATAATTAGTATCTTATTTGGAAAGTGCAGATTTGAAGGTAAGCAGTATGCAGAAACAATTCCTCCTCAAAAGTACATGTAGAACTTACTTCCAGATCCACTTTGTCCGGCACTGTTACTGGAAAAGCAAGTGAGAGACATTTAAGAGAAAAATAGTCATCCTTTGGAAAATGAAAGACCCCTGATTACCCACCGCTTCTCTTCATTTTGGCTTTGGTACCCATCTACATTGCCAGTTGAGTGCTACAGGTTCTGTGCTGGAAGCTCAAGTATGCTTGTGTGTTCTATATGGGCAACAACTAAATGTGCCAGTTCTTTTTTCTCTCTCTGTTTTCACCACATGCACACTATTTTCTTGTAGTCAAATGCTAGTTGCATTCTCACTAATGCTAAAGAAAAGGTGCCATTTAATTCACAAGTAAACTAGCTCTTAAATGAGGAAAAATAAAGTAGGTTCAGGTAAAGTAGGAAAAAATGCTGTTCTTTTTCTTGGAAATAATTATTTACAGATCAGAAAATACTATTATAAAATATCATTCACAGTAAATCAAAAGAGAGTGAGAGACAGTTAATGATACCATGTTTAGTTAATGTAAAACACAGTATTTTATAAGTAAATCTGTGAAGCAAATTCTTTATTTGCATAAATCAAAGCAGATATTTCAAGCTAATGAAGGTGTGCATTTTCGTGGGAGCAGAACATTTGGTCCTAATTGTTAGTAATTGTTAGCAACTGTTAGCGATTTCCAGTGAAGTATCATTTTGAAAGAAATGCAAATCGATGTCTACATCTGTAGTGATTTAATATATTTAGACTATAGTTTATATTCTTGTTGCTGTCTTCAAACTAAAGTACAAAATAGGACTTAGGATCAAAAGATATTTAATGTTGGAAAGGATCTCAGGAACTCATGAAGTCAAACTTGATGGGGATAAAAATATAATTTGACTGAACACCAAAGAGTGTATCCACATCATTTAGAATCATCCCTTATAAGGGATTTTCTTGAGAGGAAATGTTAATCAAATAAACTTAATGCACAACTGGCTTTCATTGGGTGATGCTTTACCTCTAACTCCATGTTTCTAACATTTCAAGGATTCCATATGAGCCCAGTATTCCAACAGCAATTGAGAAAACCTGGTAGTTACACAGTAGCTTGGATTATTTCCAAGTCAGGGCCTTTCTCAGACTTTTACATATTTCGTTGAACTTTTGTGCCAAGAGATCCTAAAATACAACAGCCTTAGTAGCCACTAGGAATATTTTGGAATATTAACAATACTACTTGATCAATAGGCTTTTTTTAGGATGGCATTCTGACAGTGCTTTCAAAACATGCTGATGTATGTCAGACCTTCCAACAACTCATGCTTGTGAACTGAACAGAGTGCTATTCATCACTGCAGAATATAAAAATGGCAAAATACATCTTAAAGGATTTAATGAATCTGAGCCATTCTTTCATTCTTCCAAGACCCTTACACTGTTATTTTAGTGTATAAAAGTATGAATATTCTTGTTTGCTTTTGGATTCAATAAATTATCTAAATTCCTTGCATTGAGGGGATTAATTGTAATGCTTGCCATGGTGAAAGCGGTTGGCCTAAGATACTTCTGCAATGAAGAGCCTAATGCTCAGTTTTTCCTAAAACCTAGAACAACTGAAGCGACACTGCTGGCTAGGTTACAATGCCATGAGACCAATGTGTGGGGAAGAAAACTGATACTGAGCAACCTGGGAAAATACCAGATGCAAAACTATATTGGTTGCTGGAAGAATGCTAGCCTGAAGTCAGATCTGATTTGTAATCCTGCATGTTTTGCATTTTATACTCTTTTGGACTGCAAGGCTGTAGGTGCTCTTCCAATAGTATGGATTTCTCCTAAGTATGAGTGATTATAGATGCTGAATACCAGAATCCGTCCTTGTTCCTCTGACTAAATCAGTCTGAATAGCTGTTACATGTTTCTTATATATATGGCTGTTCTTTTGTGACAAGAGTCTACTTTGCTGTTGTAAACCTTCCCCTGTTTAGGCTGTCTAGGGAGAATCATTAGTTCTTTTTCATTCATTCCTTATACTTACTTGCTAATACTGTCCTGCTCTCCAACATCATCATACACATCTTGGTCACTCTCTGGACATTTCACAGAATCTCTGGTAGACTGTTGTTGCTTTCTTCTTAAAGAATTATAATCAATCTCCACCATGGTTGTTTTAATGTATCCATCTAAATGAAAGAAAACATGTAATTATGCAGAGGTAGTTTTAAAGCTCATGGTAAAGGGATGTGTTTAACAAAAGGTTCAGAATCAGTGGTTGAATTGTTCTATATGATCTTTGAAAGCTTTCAAAGAAATGTCTCGTTCAAAGTAGCCTCAGCTTGGGTCTCCATCTGTCTAAATATGAATCTCAGACCTGTCTCAGATCTACACCCAAACCCTCCTCAGCTGGTGTCAAGTTAACTCCACCTTTGTTTGTTTCTCAGGTACAGCAGAAGAATATTCTATGCAAATTCCAGGCATGACTGGGCAAGCTCTCTTTCTCAGCTAACATTGGGGTGGCTGCAGTGTCATGGAGTGTTTTAGGGCAGTCCATGACATAAAGATTCTGACAGGGCATTAGGAGGGAGACACACTTTGTTTGCACTGATTTTGCTTCAGGTTGGTAGACATGCTGAAGGTGTATTGCTGTCCTCTTATTCCTGTATTTTTTTGTAAAAAAAGTCTGGTTATATCCCTGGGTGCCATGGATCAGGAGAAACTTACAGCAAAGCAGTTGGCCTGCGATTGGGAACTCTATGTTAAGAGGAATTTTAGACAAGTGTACTGCCTTGTCGTGGCTTAAGCCATATATAGAAGAGATTTTTCTGAATGTGAAAAACATTTTTCCTGAAATCCCCCCCCCACACACTGCTTCTGACTGAACCCAGTTTTTACTGTGTTTCTCCCCAAATCTGTAACTTTTTTTTTTCTCTTATTTAAATGATCACAACTGATTTTCCTTTGTTGTTTGGTCTTCTTCACAGACCACTACTGGCATTTGGTGAAACAAATTTGGCTGTACCATTGACACTTGTCACTGAGAAGCCCTTTGCAGCTTGTGGTTTGTTCATGGAAGAATTGGTTTATGAAAAGTAAATTAATTAAAGATGTATTAATTAATTGCCTGCACTTGCTCAAGAGAATACCCTTCTTCCAGCCCTCACCAGCATTTGTTTTGCTGTGTACAAAATGATCCATGCAAAAGAGTTATTAATGAAATTTCAGAATAGCACAGAAAAGCTGATGTTGGAACTTGCCTCTTGAGATCATCTTGGCCAATTCCCCTGCCCAAGGAGGATCTGCTACAGCAATTTGCTCAGGACTCTGTCCCATCAAGTTTTGGAGATCTCCAAGGATGGAGACTCTACTACCTCTTTTGGGAGTCTGTTCTCTTGCTTGGTCACCTTGACATTAAAAAGTGTTTCCTGATGTTCACACGGAATTTCACATGTTTCAGTCTGTGCCTCTTGCCTCTAGCAATTCTCTTGGGACAACAGAAAGATCCTGGCTTTATCTTCTTTATAGCCTCCCATCAGATATTTATAAACAATTATAATATCTCCCCCTGGGCTGTCCCTTCACCAGGCTGAACAGTCCTGGCTTTCTTAGCCTCTCCTTGTGTAAAATATGCTCCAGTTCCTTAATTTTTTAATTTTTTTTTTTGACATCCAGCACTGCAAAGTACTCAGCTGGTATTGTTCAATTCTACATGTATGAGCTGTCTTACTGAACTGACTGTCATTTTAATCTCTTTAAAAATCAAGCAAGTGCTTTAATAGATTTCATAGATTTTATGGCTCAGTCTTTTAAGATCATAAACTCCTTATCATGCTCATATGTCCAATGATGATATTTATGCTGTTATAGACAGATCTTGGATTTCAGACAAAGTAAAATCTATAAATCAGTAAGGAATAGGAACAAGACAAACGTGTAGAGCAGGGTCTTATATTCTCTGCTTCTATTTTAGGAACATTCATTATATTTTTAATACACAGACATGAAAAAATATGATCCTTGTTATTTACATGATACTGTTTGAGGGCTGACATGAAATTACCTCTCAATAAGTCCATGAAGACCCAATCATATTTTTCCTAATTTATTCTAGTGTCTGTAGATGTTACATTATCTTCTAAAATAACTTCTTACTATGAACTAAGCTTAGCATGCCATCTAAGGACAGGAGGGTGAGTTGCGGAATTATTTACTCTGGCAGCCAATGACTCAACCTTGGTGTAATGCTTACATGTTTGCTATTTTAGAGTAAAAACATTCAGAAACACAGGGAAGAAACGGAACTCACAACATCCTTTTATCCTGCCCAGCCACTTTCCTTCTGGGTTGTCCGTGAGGCGAATTATTTCAATCTCATCCCCCTGTTTGACAGTCAGCTCATTCTTCCCTCCCTTGTGGTCAGCACAAGCTCGTGCCTGATGAAGGACTTGGATGGGTCCTGCTAGCTGGAAGAAGCAACAGAAGAAATTGCAGGTGTGGAAAACCTAAGCTCTTTCCAAAACATTCAGACAAAAGAGAAAATAATTGGAATAGAATCATAGAATAGTTTGGGTTGGAAAGGACCTTAAGATCACCTAGTTCCAAACCCCTGCCATGGGGAGGGGCACCTTCCACTAAACCATGTCACCCATGTCTAGGTCCAACCTGACCTTGAATACTGCCAGAGATGGAGCTTCCCAACTTCCCTGGGCAAACCATCCCAGTGCCTCACCACCCTTACAGTAAAGGATTTCTTCCTTATATCCAATCTAAAATACTGATTACTTGCTTCGTTAACCTTTAAAATAGTCTAGGCAAATAAACAGAGAGGCACAACCCCTCTCCCCAGCTGCCCAGTTGAAATTAATAATTGTGAATGAAAAGATAGAGAAATGACACAGCAGTAGAGCAGCTGAGGAACTGACTGGCAAGATCACAGACGTACAAGGTCTAAACCCAACAAAGTAACCATCTATGGAGCCTTTTACATGGTCACAAAATATGCACATGTTTTATTCCAGCAGAACTACCCATAGAATCATAGAATTTTTTGGGTGGGAAAACACCCTTAAGATCATTGAGTCTAACTGTTAAACTAAGCACTGACTGATCCACCACTAAGCCACGTCCCGAAATGCCACATCTACATCTCTTTAAACTACCCACAGAGATGGTGACTCCACCACTTCCCTGGACAGCCTGTTCCAGTACTAGACAAGGCTTTCTGTGAAGAACTTTTTCCTGATATGAGTCAACATATCAATAGTAAATGAGGTAAGTCAGGAAAGAGTAGACTTTTGTGGGGTCTTAAAACAAATAGCTTTCTTTTTCAGCTAGAAAAGTAAAAGCTTCTGAAGAGCTAAAGAATAGGATTAACCAGAGCTAAGTAATCTCTGTGGCAGTGGTCTGAAATGGAGTCCTAAAAGAATAAAGAGAAAGAAAAGAACTCACAAGCAAACAAAAAATCAACAATTAATCATGTGTTACTTGGGGCAAGAGTAGCTGTAGAGAGCGGTAAGTGCCCCCCTCAGCTTCCAGACTAAATACCCCCAGTTTCCTTAGCTGTTCCTCATCAGACTTGTGCTCCAGACTCTTCACCAGCTTCTTTGCCATTTTCTGGACCTATTCCAGCATAGAATCATAGAATAGTTAGGATTGGAAAGGACTTTAAGATCATCAAGTTCCAACTCCCCTGCCATGGGCAGGGGTGCCTCCCGCTAAGCCATGTCACCCAAGACTCCATACAACCTGTCCTGGAACACTGCCAGGGATGGAGCATTCACTACTTTACCCTAAAAAAATTATATAAAAATAAGTATAAAAAATTTCAGCTCAGGAACAGACAGACAGAAGAGAAGTTTAATGCTGTTTTGCTGAGCTACCAGACTCCATTGCCTTATGTACCTACGATTCTGCCACAGCCAAGACCAAGTTAGGACTAAATACACTGTGCTTAACCTCAGTGTCTCTCTAGTGAGGGTGTCAAACCACAATTTCAGGTGCAGCCTCTCCAGTGCCCACTACAGGGGGATGACCACTGCCCTGGCCCTGCTGCCACACTGTTGCTGTTACAAATCTTATGAGTAAATGTGCATTAACATAAATAAGTCTACCATATAGCATCCTGTGTTTATAATTCTGGTCTGTAAATGATTCTACAAGCACTCACAAGAGATGATCACAACATCTACTGGAATTCAGGATTCTCTTTGTGAAATCTTTAGTACATGTTATAAAGAAACCATTTTGGATTTAGTGTCTGTGCTTTTAAGATGTATGTGATTTTGCAGAGGCTAGTGGCCTTCGACAATTACAGACTAGCTCAGGCAGGGAAGAAATGTGAAAGAAAATATACACTAAAATGTATTTGTCTGTATTTAAGAATAACAATATACCTTAATGGCTGCAAGAGAGCAGTCTGCAGTCTGAGAGCATTCTGAGTACCAATGCCTACACTTCACAGGAGTGACTTGAAAAACAGACTTGGGGCCTGCCAAACATCAGCTAACCCACTATTATTAACTATTTTCCTTTAGTATTTGCTCGTCAGTTCATGGCAGTCTCTCCACAGCAGACCAAGACTATCATGTGAGAGAATCATCATGTCTTTACTGTGTGCAGAGAGTAGTATGAAGAAAAACAAAGCTGCCCAGTCTGTACAACGATGATGAAAGCAGTACAGTGAGCACAGTGAACAGGCATTAGTCAACAGAGAATGACTGGCAGGTTTGTAAACTGTGGTAGCACACTGACCACCAGCTATATAAAAATGATACAAACCAGAAAGAACTGTCTCATCATTTAGCCCCTAGCTGGATGCGCCTTTAGGTATCTTTAGACCAAGGAAAGGGTAATGTATTGTAGTAGAATGTTGAAATCTCTGGACACACTTATATTTGATTCCAGGGAAGCAAAACCCATTATGTATATGTGATCCAGTTTCCACTTTTGTTAAGGACTTTTGATGATATCTTAGTGATGTAAATGCTTTTTAAAGAAAAGTGAAAGGAAATGTCTTTAAAACTTTTTTTACATAAAAAGAATGTGAGAAGGGAGTTTAATGAAAACTCTATAAGCACTGAAACTGACTTTCCCCTCAGTACAGGGCCTGAACTCAAGCATATGCCAAACATAAAAGTGTAGCTTAAACCTTTATTCAGAATTTGTCCAGGTGCTTGAACTACCTATCATAACAAATAGTTTGTTTCTAGCTGAAAAATGTATTTTGAACTTGACAATGCTAAACAATGCTTCTTACATGTCTTCAGTTAGATTACGAAACAAAAATCTTACTTTGAACTTCTTCCTTATTTCCTGCTCTTTCTTTTCTTTTTCCTTTTGTTCCTTCTTCGCTTGGTCCATTCTTCTCTTTTCTTCCTTGTTCCAGTTCTTTTCTTTTTCCCTTGATGACCTGAAAGTGCATTGCCAGGATTGAATAGTCCTGGCAATGGATTGAATAGTACCTATGAAGCAAATCTCACTAAAGCTGCCTTTTCCAAGGTTAACAAAGAACTACATGTGGTGGAAAAGACTGACATGAAAGCTACAGATTCCAAACCCTAGTCTGAATGCAACAGGTAGAGTAAGCAGCCCTTTATCTTATGTTACAAATATAATTTAAAGTGGCTGTCCTTAAGAGGACAATATACCAAAGAAATATATCTGGAGGTGAAAAACTGGCTCTATGTGTGCATGTCTAAACATCTCAGAGCTAATTTTAGAAAGCAAGCTTGGAAAATGGTAGCTGTCTGTGTGCTGTGGCACTGACTGCAGCTGTTAAATATTTACTCAGGCCATCAGTGGTTGATGCAGCCTGAAAAGGAGCCTGAACTACCACTGGACTGCGGTTTTAAACCTAATTGCATTCTACGTAAATGACAGTCAGTCTTCTGCACCACATCACAAACATGCCTATCACACCAGGGTACATTGCCTTCTGTGCCTCCTGTACTGGGTGGCCCTGAGATCTAGGCCCTGGGATGTAATTAGGACTATAGCTGCAGCTCTGCTGTTTGGTGCCAATGGTTTCATTGGAAGAGCTGTGCTTTGTGGGTCCCTCCTCTTCCTTTTTTGATACTTTAGCTAAACTAATATGCTCAAATTATATTAAAAAAAAAGAAGGCTGAATAAGGATTACTTGCTTTGGTTATGTAGTTTTAAAATTACCTGTTTTCAGAGGGAATTAAAAAGTTTTTGCTGAAAGTCATTCTACATCTTAAACACAGACCTTTAGATTGTTACTGATTCCAAGGGAATTAGCTTCTCTTTGGCTATTGTCATGCAGTGAATCCCATACATTTAGACATTAGCAGGACAAGGGTCTTCTCAAAGGAAGGGGCTAAATGGTAGAAGAATAGATTGAGTTCGTATTCTGTCTCCATGCCTATGCTAGAGGACTCAGGCCATGTGTAAATTGTAAATCCAGCCTTTCATATGAGTTCTAAGAACATTTACCAAGAAAGAAAGAAAAGCAACCACAACAAAAGCTCTATATAGGACCATAGTACCTAGGGGCTGAGCTTGTTTTTCCTCCTAGGCTGTAATTCCAAACAGTGATTCAGACATGTTCCTTAGATCAGAAATCAGACTTTTGTTATCTTGATCATAGTAATCACATTATTTTATTGCAGGATTTTTTCCAGCCCAGGGCATAGCAGATCTAAGTAGGAAAGAACCTGTGAACAGCTGGACTTTCTCTAGCAACATGAATGAATGCAACAATGCCTGGCAGCAGCTGCAGTGGAATCATTCTTTTGTGACAGGTGAAATAACTTTGTTAGCAGGCTTTTAGTAATAAAGATACAATAGGTTCTAGAGTTTAAAATTACTACCTGATGTCATTTATGTCTTCGTACATCTCACCATCACTTTCTTGGCCCTGTAAGAATAATTCAGTTTTCAATTGAAAGACATGAGGAAACTGGACATGCTATGTAAGCTTCATAAAAACTATATAAAAACATTTCCAGCAAAATGAAAATACAAGCAAGTTTAATCATCCCAAACCAAGTCACTATATTATTCAAACCCACTGTTCCTTTTTTCTGGCTTTGTTTTTATGATACTGTATCTATGAAGTCTTGGTTATAATAATACTAGTATGTTGCTTAATCCAAAGTGGACGTTTCAAGTGCAGTGTTATTTCTGGAAAGCCTTTATCTGCTTTGATTATTGCACTGTCATGATGAAGGTACTAAGGTTAGCAGAAGTTAAACTGGAACAGTAGGGATCTACATGGGACTCAGATGAGGGCCTCAGAGACTGTTTTAGTCCTAATACATCTAATATATTTACTTAAAGACACAAATACAAGCCTGTGCTGAACTGAAACAAGAGGTTTATTACTACAATAAAACAATGTTGTGGTTTAAGCTGTTCTTGTTTCTGGAAAATTTTAGTGAAACAAAGTATTAGTGGAAATAGAAGGGGTATTTTGGTTTTTTTAAAATTTAATTTCTGGTGTCTAGCCATCTTTCATAATTAGTTCAAGTTTTCTCCACTTTACCGGTTTTATTTCTGCACTTCAGAATAAGTAAGTGTTTCTACAATTGACTGTCAATATACTGGATTCATTCAGCAATTCATTTTCTAATGTGTTGAAAAGATTTTACTGAATTTATAACTTTGTGCTAAAAGGATAGGTTTGTCATGGACAACAACACTTACCCCCTCTGTGTTTCGATGACCTATATGACAAAAAATGAAAACACGGCATTTATTTTTTGATGTACAGAAAATAATTCATTCTAGCATTAACTATTTCCAAATTGCTAGTAATACCACTGATATTAAGTTGTAATATGTACAGGCTTCTGGCTTTTAATGAGGGTATGAATGCAAAAATCAGAGTTTTTTTCAGTTTGCTTTTGTAATACACTGTAAACTAAAAATATCTACAAAATAGTATATTTCACCATGTATTTTTAAAAGTGGATTTTTTTTTTAAAGATTCTTTAATGACAGTGATGGTCTTATCTATGCTATTTGTTTACAAAAATGCCTGTTCATGCAAGAAAGTAGTTGTTAAAAAATCTAGTAAATCCAAATAGACCTCAAAGAACTTGCTTGCACCAGGCCCGCAGCTAAATATGAAGGCAAAGGCTCTTCTGCTAAGCCAGCCTCTACCTTGAGCTGCAAGAAAAGAAACTGTGAATTTCCTCCTTCCTCCCTACTCTGCTCGTAGTTAGGTGAGAAAAGAGCTTGGGCTCAATTTCAGCTCCACAGCTCACACTGCAGTATGGCAGGGATGGCTAGCGCACTAAATGATGCATACTGTGCCTGGCACAAACCAAGTCCTCCAGAGGAGAGATCAGAAGGCAGATTGAAATTCTTTGTGTCACAATCTGCTTCTCCAGCTGCTCCTGGTACAACATAGTGACTCACTGCCTCTTATTGAAGAGGCATTAAAAGCACAGTCACCAATTTATTTATTTTTTTTATACCAAGTATAAAACAATGCCTGTTTCACCAGAGCACACAAATTCAACCTTGGAAGAGCAGCAATCCTTTTGGTTTAGATTTGAAAACCTAAAACCTGTTAATTTATAGTCCTGGCATACTTCAAACTGAATAAAGGAGGGATATTTAAAGCAGTTCCTGAGTCTGCCGTATTAATTATAGAACAGTTAGTGTTATGAGA
The DNA here is from genome assembly GCA_024733675.1 of Psilopsiagon aymara. Classification (NCBI taxonomy): domain Eukaryota; kingdom Metazoa; phylum Chordata; class Aves; order Psittaciformes; family Psittacidae; genus Psilopsiagon; species Psilopsiagon aymara. The sequence continues at coordinate 82,779 of JANRGW010152001.1, forward strand.
CAACTAACTTCAAGCATAAAACTGCAGAAACAGCATAATTAGTAACACAAGTCACTCACAAATACAATTTCATTCTGCTTATCTTATAAATATAGTATCTTACAGCTTCTTACAGCTGCCATTAATTAAAATGTATTCATCTTACCCTGTGAAACAAATTCAACATCATCATAATTTTCTTCTTTTTCTGGACTTCTGTAAATATGAAAAAGTGGACATGTGAAACCTATGAAGATGGCATTTGCAAGTACCATTGTTCTAATGTGCTTTTCAGCTGTTTTATACAGTGGGTGGACAGGCTGTTGGGCCTTGTATGCTACTTAAGTACCCACAAGATTCCCTAATTGTTCTTCCTAACTGCAACATTTTTTTTTTTTTCTAGATTCTGCATATGAAAGGAGAAAATGAGCCAAAGGCACTCTGCGGAGAAGAACTTACCTATGCTATTTGTTTACAAATGAAAATTGTATGAAAAAATACAATAGGCAGGTGGGCTGACTGAATGGAAAGAATCTGTTGGGCTTTTTAGCCATCTTCACAGGTGCAGGCTTCTTGCACAATGCATAAGCAGAATGCCAGACTTTTGCTTTGTGTTAAATATAGCTCCAAAATACGCTCCTTGACTTGCGGAGCTTAAAGTCTGAACAAGGGAGAAGAGAAACAGTGGTATAAGGTTAGGCCAGGTAAAAGTCTCTGATGCTGTTAGATTTAAAAGTGCTGTCAAACAGAGAAGCGAGAATTGAGAATGTAACTAATAATAATATCAGGGACTTTTAACTTTAGAATACTTTATGTTAGTTGAAAGAAAACTAGAGCTGACAGCCATCAACAAAGAAATGTAATCAAAGAAAGGACTTGAAAGCAGAATGTGATGTTTTAAAATTGGCCTGATGGAGAAAGCAACTAAGACAGGGTGAAAGGAACAGTGTCATCATCCAGGCACACATTTTCAGCAGAAGGGATGGTCCAAAGGGCTCACAGGAACAGGGGAGTGGAAAGACAATCTGTAAGTAAATTTTTCAGATTGCTGAAGACAAACAAGGCATACTTGAATCCCAAGCACCTGGCAAGGAGGCCCTCAGGGGAGCTGCAGCAGGGGCTTCAGAGAGGTGGCCAGTGCTCCAGCTGCTGGATGGGATGGAGATGGCAGCTCCACAGGACTGCCCTGACAGGGCCAGGGGAATGATTCCACAGCTCTGATCACAGTAGCAGTGCTGGGCTGGTGTTGTAACACCATCCGTACAGAAATACAGTATTTGTGCTAATACACACCTCTCTAATGCCTAATACATTCTCTCTATTGTCTGTTTCCTGCTATTTGCCATAACCACTGGCCAGAGAGCAGATTGTTATTCAGGCTCAGTTTGTTTCTGGTCAGTTTTGACACTAGATTGAAGTGGTTTTAGCTCTTCATCACTGAGAGGTTCCTATTTTGTATGCAGCTCTTTGAGGAAGGATCTAGAAAAGAGCCCTATATGTAACAGAGGCTTTTCAGTGTTACCACAACAGGCCACAGCACAGCCCCTGGTGCAGTTCTACAACCAGCACTGAGCTCAGTATCTCCAGCTTGCAAAGCTGTTTCGTGGGGTATCAACCGATAGACCTGACCCTCCTGATCCTCTTTCCCCAGAAAAAGGCAGGGTAAAGCTTTAGTTATTGATATGAATGATTTTCTACCAGCGTATGAAGCCCTTGAACTGTTGTGGTGTAATGAACCCAGAGGGGTCTCTGTTACCCCACTCCTCCCTTACCACCAAGGCAGAAAGAAATGTTTTTATAGATAAGACAATTTGGGGAAACAATTGAAAAGATGGAGGGTTAAATCTAATCAAACCTAATTCCAAACAGTCCAGAGGCAGGGTAGGACAAGGAAAGTGGTATGGGACCTCACTGCCGCAGAAATCAGGGACACCTGCAACTTTAATCTGCTACTGCATGAACAAAGTACCAGAAAAAAAGCAAGAAAATAAAGACCTTTGGGTTTATGTTCACTTACATTGTTTCAAAGCTGGGCTTGATGTTTCTGGGAGGCAGGTTAGGAGCTGCTTGGGCCTGCAGAGATGGGTGAGAGGCTGATGGAGGAGGTGGCAACTGCATCGCAGGGTGTGGTGGAGGTACAGGCAGGGAAAGTGCTGCTGAGGGAGGTCCTATCTGCTTCAAACCTTCATTTCTAGGGTCTGAAAAAAGCAGGACAGTCTGAATTTGTCAAGCAAACAACTGAGGAAGGAATGTCACTGTTTACATGAAGCATTAGGATACAATATCAGTACTGTGCACACCCCAAAGCAAGCACATTTTGTTAAACCCACTTAGATATATTTGGTGCCTTATCTTGCCAGAGTAGAGAGACTCTGCCTAGAAGAATGTATAGGCCTTGAATGCTTTTTTGCCAAGATATGAATAAGACACAAAGATATCGGTTCATCCACTATTTAAGCTCTTTGTCTTAAAATTGAATTACCATTATATTCTACAAGTTACTTGAAAAGATCAGCTGCAGATGAGCAGATCATCATGTGAGCACTGATACAGTCTTGCTAGAGTTTACCTTGCTCAGAGACAGAGTGCTCAGAGACAGAGTTTTAAGGGAAGGGATGAGGAATGAAGAGATATTTTGTCACTGATTAAGAGGTGTAATGGTATCTGTACATCTTCAAATATATTTGTAACCTAAGTTGTAAAAGGCTGGGCTTAATTTCCTAGCAAGCCCACACCAGAAAAGTGGTAGTTTGAGAAGCTACACAAACAGGTGCAGGCTAAAAAACATGATGATGCAGTGCACCAGGCACAGATACCATAATACATGAGTGGGTTGGTATGCATTCATGTGTGCTGCTCTGAATTCATGCTCCATGTACAATCATAGTAACCACTGCTTTGAGAGTTCACACTGAGAGAATTTATTCAACACAACCAAATGATACTACTGTTTGGATGCCATGATGCCATGAAAACTAGGGTTTTCTTTCAAGTATCATGACTGAATTTAAAGGTACTCAGAAAGAATTGTCCCAAGCTGTACAGAGGGAAGTCCAGCAAAATCTAAGAGGAGAGAAGGAGAAAGAAAATTTACAGTTCAGTTAAACCAATTAAAACTGAAAAGAACCCCTTGTTTTCTGGAGATTTTCTTCAAGTTCACACCTGTATAGTGGAAATAAAATCTCAAGAAAAATAAACTTTCATTTCTTTTTTAGAAAATAGTGGTTTAAACACAAAAGAGTGACAAATATTAGTAATGCTTAATATCAAGACTGAAAGTTACAGAAACTACTGAAAGAGCTCTCTAGCTCTTTAGGAGTCTAAGAATCTGTCCTTGAGAGAAGAAGAAGGGGAATCAATAACTATTTGAAGGAGATCTCATGTGCCACACGGAAATCAAAGCGAAATTAAGAAGAGACCATTTTTCTGTTTACCAACAAAGAACACAAAAAATTTTGGATATGCTTGGCTTTGGATATGTTTGGAGTAACTTGTGTGTCAGCAGCGCCGCGTTTGAAACCTGTTGAGTTCCTCCATTACTTAAACAGCAGAATACTGAAAGTCCTAATGCTACTGATGGCACTGGTAAATTCTTTAGTTCTTTAGTTAAGAAACATTCATCTTGCAAAAGCAGAGCCTTACAATTTAAGGTATGCCAAGATTAAAGTTGTATGGTATCACATATCTTTTTATTCACACATCTTTCAAAAATTTTATTCAAAAGCATAATCTAAAAGTCAAGTGAAATAATCCTTCCACTTAGTAGGGGAGAGGCTACAACAAGGTTAATGTGTGCCAGTTGGAAAGTGTCCATAGGAAAAAAGTGAGAAAGATTAGAGATCTAGAAAACGTTGATTCCTAGATATATTGAACAAATGGTGGTTGTTTAGGGGAATAGGATAAGACTGAGGGAGAACAAAATTAATACCTTAGACTCTGGCAAAGAAGAAAGGGAAATGTTTTTATTCATTTCCATTATGGAGAAGGCAAAAGGTAAGGTGTTTAAAGGCCAGCAACATTTGTTAGAAGTCAGTTTCTAATACTGAAGGTGGAATTTCCATGACTTGAAGGTTCATGTTGAAGAAGTAGAATAAATTTATAGCATGAATAAGTTCTAGTACACATATGGATGGACACCAAACAGCTTCTTTATGTCCCTTGCAATTCAAAGATGAAATCTGCTCTTTCTTGTCCTATATTTTCAAAGATATCACATATGAAATACGTGCCCTATATTGAGCCCAACAACCAGAGATCTACTAAAATACAATTTTGGCTAAAACTTGTCCTCCATCAAGATGTCCCACTTGTTTGAAAATGAGAGAAGGAACATACCACTACAGAGTGTGTTTGGTTAAGTTCTCTCAGTGTTAAAATTTGTATTTTACTGTTTCCCAGGCTCCTCAGGCTTCAGGTTCTATTACTTTTATTTCTACATCTGCTTACTAGATTAAAAGTCTTTTTATAACCGCTGTTTTCTACCCATAAAGTACTGATACCACTGAACTTAACCAATATCTTAGATTTCATTTTGATAACTTTAAAGACCCAAAGTTTTTAGGCTCTTCTCAAAGCACTTCCTTTCACACACCTTCCCCCCACCCCCCACTCCCACCATCTAGAAATTAATTTGTAGCTATTTCTGTAATCTCTTCAACTTTTCCAGCATTGTAAAAATCTGGCACTGGAATTCTATACAGCATGCACTTGTCTATCACATACAGTGATGGATATTACAAGCCATTCTTAATCTGGCCATATCTCTATTGGTTGCATCTTGGGCATTTCAGTATTTTCTCCAATTGTTATCCCTCCTCCTGTTTTTGGAAGTGCAGATACCTGAATATCAAACTAAGGCCCACTAGCAAAATCTTTTATTCAAGCCCTTTATAACTATATGAAGAATCCTTAAGGGTAAATCTCTAAGAATTTAGGATTACAGGCTGATAACAAATATCCATTACACTTTTCTGTCACATCATTTTCCTTACTAATTTGTAGAGCTGTTTAGAACATCTAGATTTGTTCCCAAGACATTAGACAATTCTTTGCAGGTATGATTTACATTTCTTCATTCTCCATGTGTACTTAAAAACAAATTTTGTCTAAATGAGCTGAGATTACACATGACTTTCTCTTGTATCTGACTGAGGACTTTGTGTTCCTATTTAACTCTTTATAGTCTTTATTTACCAGCTATAATGTATAATTGTTCTAAAATCCCTGATAAAAATTAGTAGCACTGGCAGTCTAAGTATGTATCTGCAACTGAATTCTTTTAAGCAGATTCTAATGAAAGAAAGAAGCCAGAAAGGTGTGTTTTGTTTTGTTTTAAAGACATGTTAGTTGGTATTAATTATATTTTCAAATTTCTATGTTTTAACCCTAATACAGTGTTGTATATTTTAAATTAATTACTTATATTTGAGCATAAGGGCTGAGCAAGCTGTCTCTTTTAATTTATATACACTGCTGGAATCTAACAATAACTGAATGATTATCATATTAATGTAAGCAATGCTTTTTTATTTTCTAACTATTAGAACTGTCTCTTCACTGCCGTTAGTTGTAATCGCCTACACTTATGACTGAGACTGATGTGGGTGTAAAATGCTTTAATTCCAGTACTGAAAATAATGGGATGAGTTACATTTGAAAGGTGACATTTTATATGAAAAAGCTCTTATAATCAGGCCCGTGGAGCCAAAGATATCAAAATGTTTCATTAGTGATTTGTTTTCTGTTTTAATGGAGCATTTCATTTTGACTCCAATTTCATCTGTTTGTGTACACTTGGTACACTAAAGGCATGGAAAAGCTCTGCGTGGGTTGAGTAACTGAAGTCAGCTCTGGACACTCAGAACAAGAAAACAAATTGAAACTACATTCTAGCTTCACTGGATCCAAAGCACTCTCATCGCAGGAAACAGTGTTAAGGACCCTGACTGTGTGGTAGCTTTGACCACTAATAGACAGCTCAATAGCCGGATAGCCTCTTTCTGCTTCTTGGGACATGCTGTGTAACACTGAAGAAACAGATGCAGAAACTGAAGCTTTTCACAAAGAAATGAAAGCGTATATGAAAAGGAATAAGTTCCTCAAAACCTCTGCAGCTGTACTACAGCTAAGTTATATTTTCAATAGTAATTGTATATAGAAAGTACCAAATACCCCATTAAACTGCTGCTTGTCGTATTAAAGTTCTTTAATTGTGCTGGACATCAGCACTTACAGCAGACCTATGCACAGAACACTTCAAACACTTCTGTGCTCTTGGGGAACCTTCTCAAACAACTTCCACACATGCAGTGAGCAAAGGTCACATGCATCCTTGGAAAATGTTTATTTATCCAGAAGTTTGGGACACTGAAGTTGGCTTGATGAAGAACTTGTGACTTTGATCGTTAACATCCTTGGCTTGTGAACAAAAAACACTGATACCTGTGTGGTAGCTGACATAATACCTAGAGAAACATCCCATCCTCCCTTCATATACAGATATTCCATGTTCAACAACCTCAGGAGAAATCATCCTGCAACTTAACAGTACCCTAATACCTGTCCTGTGTGAACTCCAAGAGAAACTAGTTAAAAACCCAGAAGAACCCCAAGTGTTTGGAGCCCATGAACTTTATTTAGTCAGAAATAAGTTTCAGGACACAATGGGAAAAACATCCATTCTCACCTTGGTGAAATCCTCAATTATCTACTGAGATACTGCATTAAGGGATTCTATTGGTACATCGCAAATCAAAGACAGACTAGGGACAATGTAGACCCTCTTTGGAAGCTATCAGGAGAACTGGCTACCCTGCATTTAGAGAAGACTGAGGTTCTTAATGACTTCTTTGCCTCAGTCTTCACTGGCAAATGCTCTGACCACACCACCCAAGTCTTGGAAGGC